>JASCZW010007807.1:0-59561 GCA_034211315.2 Aedes japonicus
GACTCAACCAGCTTATGCCACCGTCACCCAACAGCCAGAAACCAAACCAACAAGTCAAATTATCAATTTTTAGAATCATCCGACGAGCATTGCTCCATCCGTGGCAACCAGTATCATACTGGGTGTATGTTGAGAGCAGGGATGCAGATGTATTTTCAAATGTCTGTGATAAAAATTTGAAATGTCTGGGAATGTCTATAAAAGTCTGTAATTTTTTTTAGAAAATTAGACTTCTTTCAACCAAAAGACGTAATAAAGAGCGGGTTATGTCATTATCGCTATTTGTATGAATATGTAAACATGTCTGCATCTATTTCTTGGATTGTATGTAAGCTTCACTATTGTTTCATATTTTTAAAGTGACACTGAAGCTTGAGCATTCGCATAGATGACACAATTTTTTCAAAGTTTTTTCCCCTTGTAACGCTCTGCCCAGTTTTGTATTTTAAAATCAAAATTTAGTTTTCGTTTGATAAGTTCTAAATCACGCTTTTTTTTGGTTCAGCAATAACCAATTGATTTGTAATGTGCCATATTTAATATGGTATCATCATCACTCACTGATCATCAATATCATTTTGGTCATAAGAATGATTGTTGTATAGACTGCTTCTTCCAGTTAGTCAGTAGATTATCTCTTAAATTTCATGGAAACTCTCCTGATCTTCTGCAAGGCTCTTTGCTGAAATTCTGGGAAGTTTCCTCCTGAACTTTCAGGCAAAATTCCTCGTGAACTTCTTGGCAGTCACTCTTTATTTTCTTCGAAATTCATATTGAAAGCCCAACCTTACCTTCCAGAAACATTTGGCAATTTTTTTCCTCAACATAGTTTCTTTCAAAACTTTTGATAAGTCCTACCTGAACTACGAGGAAAGTTTCTCAAAAATTTTGAGAAAATATCTCTTCAGATTTTTTTGGAAAATCTTCGAAAAGTTGCTAGAAGTTTCTTCCTGAACTTCTGAGAAGTTCTTTTCTGAACCTGCGAAATAATCTCTTCTGAATTTCAGAGAGTATTGTCCTGAACTTCGGGAAGTTTGTTCCTGAATTTCTGAGAAATTCCTGCTAGAACTACTAGAAAGACTCCCCTATACTTCTGGAAAGTTTCTTCCTGATTTCATCAGAAGAATCTACCATAACTTCTGGGATTTCGTGAACTTTCGAGACAGTTCTCATTCTGAAATGCTGTAATGTTTGATTCAGAACTTAAAGGAAGCTCTCTAGCACTTCTGGGTAGTTCCAACAGAACCTTTGGTCTCTTCGCAACTTCTGAGAAGTCCTCTTATCTGAGGAGTTCTTAACTGATTTTTTGAAAAAATCCTTCTTGACCCTACAGGTAGTGCCCTCTCTAGTAGGTTTCTTCCTGAAATTCGGGAGGTTTTTTCCTAAGCTTATTCTTTCCAAACTTCTGATTGGTCTTACCCGGCACTGCGAGGAAAATTTAATTCCAAAATTATTAGGAAAATTCCCTTAAATCTGTTCTTGAAGTTTCTTCCTGGACTTTCTGGACTCTTCTGAACTTTTGGGAAATTTTCTCCAGAAACTTGGGGAAGCTTGATCCGGAACTATTGGGGAATTCGTGCTCAAATTAGAAGGAAGTACCTCCAATGCTCCTGGAAAAATTTGAGAAATCCTTATTCTGAAATGCAGAATGTTCTCCTCTGAACTTTGGAAAAGCTGCCAAGCACTTCAAGGAAGTTCCAACTAGCATTTCGAGAAGTTTCTTCCAAAACTTCTGCGAGTTATTTCCTGAACTTGAGAGAAGTTCTTCCTTAACTTCTATGACGCATCGTTCTGAGGATTTTTTTTTTCCAGGATTTTTGAGAAATTATAGGAGGTGCCCTTCCTGCTTAGCTCCCGTCTGAAATTTGGGGAAGTTTGTTTTCTGAACTTCTGGGAAGTTCAATCTTGAATTTCTGGGAAGAACTCATAAACCTCGGAAAAAATCTACCCGAGCGAGAGCCTACGTACGCATTGCTGGAACAAATTCGGTATCATTTGATATTACTCCAGGTATTCCTCAAGGCAGTCATTTGGGCCCACTTCTCTGTTGTGAGGAATTTGAGCCCACTTGTGCTGTTTGTGAACGATCTTTGTGGATCGATTAAATCCCCGAAGGTTATGTTCGCTGATGACCTGAAGTTTTACCGTGTTATTTCTTCGCCAGTTGACTGCTGCGCCATCGCAAGCTGACATCGATACGTTGCTGAACTGGTGCTTGCTTAACGGAATGGAAGTAAACGTTCGAAAGTGTAATGTCATCACTTTCCATCGGACAAGGAATGCTACTATTTTCAACTATACTATGACATCGACCAGCATCTCCAGAGTCAGTACCGTGAAAGACCTTGGCGGGCTACTGGACAGTAAGCTAAATTTTTCTCAACATATCGCAGCAACGACGGCCAAGGCTTTCGCCATGCTTGGATTTATCAAATGTAATTCACAGCAGTTCGAAGATGTATACTGTTTGAAGACACTCTATTGCGCGCTGGTACGCAGCGTTCTGGAATATGGTGTGCTTATATGGGCACCATTCCATGCCACTCAAATAAATCGAGATTGAGCAGAATTCAACGCAACTTCCTTCGATTCGCGCTTCGTCGGCTGCCGTGGAATGACCCTATTCGGCTGCCACCCTACGAGCATCGCTGTAATTTGATAGACCTGCCGACTCTGTCTAGTAGGAGAGTACTTTTGCAATGCCTGTTTATATTTGACATCATTAATAACAACGTAGACTGCCCGGCACTGTTGAGTAACAATAATCCAATCCGCTTGATGTCTGATGCCGTCTGTTTAACGAAATTTTTGACCAATTTAATTTTAATATGTCTAAGTCAATATTTAGGAGCAGAATTAGTTAATAGCATCTGTCTGTACGATATCTTCGAAGGCTAGTAAATAAATAAGTAAATAAATAAAATTCCAAAGTTTCTACCTGACCGTAGGAGAGTTTTTTTCCAGTAGATCTCCAACTTTCTCAAATATGATTTTGCATTGTTTGTGAACCTTGATTTTCGTTGTGACTTAAGAGCAAAGGACCAATATTACCTACGCTTTGATAGTAATTTTTCGCATGGGTTTGAATACGCGTGGGATTGAACATATAACCATAAATAGGGACTCCATGTTGCCCTTGGAAAGGCCCTATACAATACTTATCTCCGGCCCTTTTGTGTCTCCAAGTGGCCCACCGCTTACGTTTCTTCAAGGATTTCTACTTTAAATGATACCTACGGTATTTTAAAACATTTCAACGAAGCTTCTTACCGTATCTACTATACTGCGTTTAAATACTATACTGCATACTGCGTACGTTTTAAATCCGAACTTCGTAGAATATCTGTATTTGAAATTCAAAAAAATATTTCAAAATTCTGTAAAAGTCTGCAACATAAATAGAATGTCTGCTAAATGTCTGCATCGTTAAAAAAAGTCTGCAATAAAAATGAAAAGTCTGCAAATTTACAGACATGTCTGTAAATATGGCATCCCTGGTTGAGAGCTTTCTTGTGATCGTAACCACTCCCCTCATGTATTTTTCCAAAGATCCAGCACGCTGTCAAAAGCAACACACGAGCGTGTACACTCGTGTCGTGTCCTTTGCGTTGCTTGTTCATCTATAAGCACGAAACTAAAGTGGTGGATGCACGAGAGCCGAACTTGACTGCAAACACACCACCATGTGGCTGAAATCCACCACTTTAGTTTCGTGCTTCGTGATCGTGGTCTGGTGTTTTTACCAAGGCTGGTTGGTTGCGACCACAGTTTTATACCTCGCCGGTGGGAAAGTATGTTCTTGGATCAGTGAAAGCCATTTACACCGAAAAATTGGGGAAGAAGGTTATGGTACGGCAGGCCTTATGTGGTCCGTTCATTACGACAGCCACGATGAATGTTCAATTCTACGTGAAATAAAATGCTTGCTACTATTGATCAAATAGCATAATAAGCCTACACTATTTTGGAACTAAATATGCATTAGAGTGGTACAAAGGAACACTGTCGTATTTGCACCAAGAGGAGATGAATTCACCAAACTGCCCAGAGATTCACCCTATCGAAACTTTCTGGACTTTGACGAAGGCGAAGCTGAGAAAACACATGGAACCATCGGATAGTGTTGAAAATTTAAAGAAAGATTGACTAAAAGTGGTGAAAATGGTAGAAGAAAGAATTGTGCAAAAGCTTATGAGTAGTGTTAAGGGAAATGTTAGAGAACTCGCTTACTTTACAAAAATACAAGCAAAATGAAATAAAGCAAAAATTGGAAACCTATTGATCTATATTTTAAAATGATGTGACTATGGAGATCCATTCTCGGATTGTTATAATTACGGAGTATCTTTGAACCTGAGTTATAGAACGAATTTTTTCCTACTTTCTAGCTATCCGGGCTATTGTGGCAAAAGAATAATGTGTTGATGTTGGATAACGCAAGAGAATAGCCGACCTATAAAAGTCAAAATTTAATAGTGAAGCATTGAAGATTTTTTCGTTCTCGGAATGAGTGCTAATCAATAGAGGAAAGGCTTGTAAGATGGAACAGCGCCACTTTTGACATTCACAGCGACAACACGATCGCGCTGACAAGTGATAACCTCATTTTTTTGCTATTCTTCAATTTTCATTTGCTTTTGGAGTGAATACACTCATTCGATTTAGCTCTTCCAGGTGTAATTGTTCGGAAGTGTTGGCATAATTAAAATATTTCTTGTGCTTAGTAAGTGGAAATTTCCCATCGATATCAAAAGGTTAATATTTGTGTTGGCAAGCATTTTTGGTGTATTTTTATGGTCAAAAGGCATTTCCAAAAAAAATCGTAAGGTGAAACAATTTGTTGATGTTTTGTGTTTCTGGCGTCATGTTTGTAAGATGGAACATTGTAAGGCTTGTAATATGGAACAAATTTTTTTTTCATTTTAAAACATATGAATGATATTTTTTATGTATGGAAATGCCATGGAATTAATAATAAATTGAAATATAACAATACATTTTTGAAATTGCAATTTTCGATGGATTTCGAAAATACGCCATAACTTTTTAATTATGACTATAAATAATTAGTTCCTTGGCCAAAGTTGAAGCCTCTTTGGTTCTTCTTTCGAAAGATGTCTTTGGAATTGCGAAATAATAAAAATGATTCATTTTACGAGCAAAAAACGGATCGTGTTCCATCTTACAAGCCTTTCTTATACTAATTTAATATAATATCAGATCGAATCCCACACCCCTCGTTTAATGCCTGACCACGCTAAATTCCGGACATTAGATACTAGATTTTTAATTATTCCACGGATCGTTGAAACGTTTCACTTATCTGAAACTCTTCACTTTATTTCGTGGCAATATTGTTAAATTGCGGCGACCGACCTCTGGTCTTCACAAGTTCCTACCTTAGGCCTCCGCGAGTCATATGACAAGACTACCAGCTGAAACATAGAGACGCTGGTTGGCGTAACCTGGGCAATATTTTCATCTGGACAATAGCGAAGTGAGGGGGTGCGACCTGTAAATCATATCATATAGTTTTCCAATCTCATATCAATTAATAATTTCAGAACGCTTTGAGTGATCTTTGTATTCGAAAACCATTTATCTCAAGAGCCTGGAGCAACATGACATGGATGAAAGGCTGAATTTGTTTTCTAGCATTTGAGTATAACAGTATTTAAAAGTATCTAGTGCCTTGAATACAAGAAGTTGCAACGGAATCTGTGGTAGGCTTTTGCACTTATTACTGAATGTATTTTTTCATTTCCGGTTTACAAATCGACATTTTACCAAATCTGAGCTGATCTAATTCATGCAGCGCTGAGTGCCATTTGGCAAGTGTCTGATTTTACAATTCAATCATTGTCATTACTTTATCATACATCACAATATCATTGTATTTGATAATATTGTTTTATTGATTTTGCTTCATAGATGATTTAAACATTAACTTTTGTTTCTTATGTTCATTGGTCTTTATCTTCTTTTCAATTAAATCTTCCTTGTTTTCAACTCAACAATACTTTAGGCAGCAAAAATAAAAGTGGATTGATCTTATAAAATCAGCATCAAGCAGCAAACAGTAAATTTAAATGTTTAAATATTAGTTTGGTAAAATTTCATTAGAACTAACAATCATTTTCAGGATACCTCAAATCAACATATCGATAAGTTGCTGCTATCTCCGAAAAGGAAAGAAAACGTGATTACCCGCGAAACCACACAACTCTAACACTTTAACACTTTACAACATTTCTTGCATTTCAAGATCAACCGAATGAAGATCATGTATAATTGTTACGAATGCTTGTAGTATTTTTCATTTTCTTAAATTTATACACTATTATATAAATATTTTATGGGAATGAGAGGGACTATCAGGGCAGCCGATTGAAGCACTCTGGATGGGGAGAGTGGGAATGCCAACTCCCCATTGCTAACAGTTTGTGAATAGAGGGCGAGCTCTTCTTCCCGCCCATTGCGTCATCCTCATGTTAGATAGCTTGCTTTGTTGACCAACTGTTCAATCTGGTTGTTGGAATGAGATTCTTTATATCCCTGTGGAAACGTATAAGTGATGTTGCCTATCGATCCTCCCAACCCCTTTTTGGCCCTTCATACAATGGCATGATTAGGATAATCAGTGTTTATTAAAGCTTGATCAAGTCTAACAGCGAGGAGAGCTCACTGCTGTCGGACTTAGTTATACAATAGCAGCTGCACGTCAAAATTGTAGATATACTATTCCTTATGCGGTATATTATTTCAGGTCATCCATGGGATTCCCAATTTTGTGAAATAATTTAAATAATTGTTTTCGGTGGATATGATACATTTAGTTCATATTGGATACGCGGGTCCGAATACAATTGTAAGAGGACCACAATCTGTAGACATTGTGTTGAAGACCACTGGGCACACGAATGGTAGCGACCGGTCTATCACATAGCGATAGACATTGACTGGCCGAACTTGACAGGTCACCCGGACGGAAGAATAAAGAGAAACAAGAAAAACGTAAATAAAAACATATCTAGATACCTGAAAGTGCAGGTGTACTCAATTTGCTTAACTAATCCAATAAAACTAAGTTAAAATACAGTTTAATTAGTAGGAAATTTGTGCAATTGTGAAACCTTGCCGGATCATCTAGTGCAAACTGTATTTGGGTAAAATTTGTTATCCTAAACATTAAATTTAATTGTAAAATAATGCTACTTATTCTAGATTAACAGTACGGCTCCGAACATTTGTATACTTGGATGATAATTGGATTATATTGCCTTGTTGATTTATGCGAAATACTAACGTAAGTGATGCAATTTCTTCTTGTGAATATACCAAGTTAACTAACTTATCTAATAAAGCCCAAAAAAGGAAAATTTCGCGCCAGTAGAACCTGAAAATGTTGGTGAAAAGGAGAAAAACTATCAAGTTCAAGTGATTAATTACATGTAGTTAGGCTTTATAACCAACTTAAACTATAATTTACAGTCAAAGCTGCTGAAAAAATAAGCTGGTTTACAAAGGTGATGCATTTTCCAGAGGTAAATCCAAACAGACATGTAAATACAATTAAAATTGTTATTATCATTTTTTATTTTGATATCCCTCACTATACTGTCCATGCTATTTTATATGCCATATTCAGCTTGACAGTTTTCTTTGTTGTTGTCATACACAACAAATTCTACCTAAACAGTCTTTTCCTTCTTCATCAACGCAAAACATGAGTCTTAAAGTTTTGGCAGAAGTTAAACCCCACCAGATCGGTTCTGGAAGCTCTCTCAGAATATTAATCAAATTTTGAGATAAAAACGCTTTTGTAATAGACAATTTTGAAAAAAATGTAAGGGCTGAACACACAATTTCGATTGATGAGAATATGAGATTCAGGATCAACTTCGCTCTATTATTATGCCGGGTATTTTTACTGCAAAGTACCAACACGTCAATTCTGAAAGAAGGTTTTTCACTGATGGGCCTCGCCTAAATGGATCCACTGGCTTTGGTGTCTTCACTGAAAACTCTAGCGCCTTCCACAAAAAATAAAACCTTTACAAGACCATACAAATTTTAAAAATGTTCTAGTGAATGATGTTATGACCATTCGAGAACCTTCATAAAACCTATAGTGCACGCAGACGTCAGTCGGTTCAGTCCGACAAAAAATTGACACTTTTGGGTGGTTTGTTTTGGTTACTTTTTCGCAAGTACGACAACTCTCGACAACTTTCCAATGGATTCCATAGTTATTAATTTGAGTTTGATTTTCAAACTTAAAAAATTGTTTCGTTACAATAACGATTCTGCACCAGTAATAAATTTTGTTCACTCTGGGAATCAAAACAAAGAAGATAGTAACCAAAACAAACCACCCAAAAATTTCAAAACGGAATTGAGGTTAGGGCCCGTGCACTGATCTATTGGCTGCTATCAAAACCAGCATAGGGCCAAATGGCCACAGCTGTCAAACTTCACAGTGATATCGTGGCTGTTTTTTGTTGTTCTGCTTTGTTCGATTCTCTGCTCTTCAGTACAGTAAATAATATCGAAGAAAAAATGTTCCAGTGTTGCATAGCTAAATATGCGCTTTAATTTTAAGGTGAATATTGGCACGATAAGAGCCAAACAAAAATACGCCACGGAGATTATGCGAGTTCACATCAACAAAAACAAAATCTTCAAATCTGGACCTTATAAACTCGAAGACTACTGAACCGATCGGCGTGAAATTATACATGGAAGTTTTTAAGTCCTAGAAAGGATCTTATGATAGTTCAAGACCCCTCCCGTCTCTAGAAACGGGGGCTCCCATACAAACGAAAAACAAATTTCTGCATAACTCGAGAACTAATCAAGAAAATCAAACCAAATTTGGCAAGGGCGAGTTTTTGAAGGCACGAAATGTTTTTATGGTGGTACGAGACCCTTGCCCACTCTGAAAAAAAGGGCTTCCATACAATCAAACACAAATTTCATCCAAACATGAGAACTAATTCTACTGCTATGTTAATTTGTTTGCAGGGGTTTTTATGTCCTAGAAAGGATCTTATGATAGTTCGAAATCCCTTCTCATGATTGATCGAGACTCGTCTCCCGTCTTAAAGGGAAGTTCTCATACAAATAAAATTTCTGGATTACTCGAGAACTAAACAAGCACATGGAACCAAATTTGGTATGTGGGGGTTTATGAAGATAAAATTTTCTTTTATGGTTGTTTGAGACCTCTCCCTTATCTGGAAGGGATGGTTTCCATACAAATGAACCTGACATTTCTGCATAACTCAAGAACTAATCAAACAAATGGAACCTAATTTGGTATGTGGAGGTTTTTGGAGGCAACAAATGTTTCTATGGTGATTTGAGCCTTCTCTCCTTTCTGGAAGGGATGGGCTCTCATACAAATGAGACACAAATGTCAACCGAACATGAGAATTATCCCTACTATTACGAAAATTTATATATTGGAGTTTTTGGGGCAGAAGAAGGTTTTTATGATAATTCTAAGCTCCTTCCCCGCCTGGAAAGGGAGAGGGGGGGAGGCATACAAATTGAACACAAATTTCTGCATTTCGAATATCAATTAAATGGAATCAAATTTGGCATGTGGGGGTTTTTGGCCACATTTTTGTCTAAGGTGGCTCGAGACCCCTTCTCCTTGAAGGGGGAGAGGGGGTGCGCTCAAACAAATAAAATAGAAATTTTTACCAATCATGAGAATTATCCTTGCAACAAAAACAACAACAGGGGAATATTTCGGGTAAACAGCATGTTCTGATACAAGGTTAGCCCCTCCGTTATCAAGAATAGGGGTGCGCAGTCTTTTACCCTTAGCTTAGCTTAGCTCCTTCATTCGGCCTATGTACCAAATGTGTCATTAATTTAGCGATAATCAACAAAATTATAACTATAAATTAGAAGAAAAATTAGTAATCTCCATTTAATTCCAACTACCTTTGCTTATCTTCGACAGATACGCGTATTTCGTCTACAATGTGCAGACTTCTTCAGTGTCTCGCACATTGTAGACGAAATACGCGTATGTGTCGAAGATAAGCAAAGGTAGTTGGAATTAAATGGAGTTTACTAATTTTTCTTCTAATTTATAGTTACAAGTATTCCACTAAACAGCTCAAACCCTCTAGGATTAACAAAATTATGTTGCTATTAGGATGACCGATGATATACAAAGTTATTGAGACAATATCAATCAACTTATAGTTGTTCACTTTTGCGTAATTTTCGATGTCTTGCACTTTTGGGGCATCATGATTTCACTGGTTAAGCTGAACAGATGATCTACATGATCTTCAAGTGATCTAAATTTGCCTTAATTGAGTCGATAAAGTAAGTAATGCAGTCTGGATGTGCAGAAAATAGTTACACGTTACAAACTAACTGTTCACATAGCTAAAGTAACAATGATTTTACAAGAAAATCGTAGACCCAATGTTGCGGACATATTTTTTTTGTATAACGTAGTTAATACATTGTTTTTGGTAAAATTTGAAGTGGAAATGCATGAATTTACGGTTGTTTACATTCAAGTGTCTCATATAAACACAAACCGAAGGAACAAAATCGTTTTATAGTGAATTATAATGTTTTCATTATTGAATGGCTAATAAATCATACATGAACATCACTTAACTTCACTGTTTGGAGGTAGTTTTACTATAGTTTGTGTTGTGGAATGTTGTATTAAGTAAGTCAAATACAGCTAGCAATGCCTTAATTCATAAAACTAGAAAAAAATCGTACTAAGACTGCATTTAGTAATAAATCCATCGAATGGGACGACGTTGCATCCTTGAATAGACCCAATTTGGCGCCAATAGACCGACATTAAATCCATATCCCTTGAATGTTTCTGACTTTATAAAAAGAGTTGTGTAACTTGTCGTGATACATACTACCAAATGTCTTATCAAACTTGTCTTTGCAAGTGTTTTACTAGTTGAATCTCGCTTACAGCTTAAAAACTTTATGAGTTATAATAAAAAATGTCATCGATGGTTGCATAATAGGCTGAGTCAAGGGACACATACCCTATTTGGAAAATGAGCGAAGAACAAGTGATATATAGTACTCGAACCAAGGACACATTCCTTTGCCTTACATACACACTTACACACTTAGAAAATTTTACAGTATTCGGTAATTTTTTACCGAACTTTCAACAGCTGAACGTTCGACGATCCGCTTTACTGGATACCGGTGAGATTTCACAGTTATCTGTAAAAAATACCGAAAAAATGTTAAATTTTACCAAAATCCGTTAAGTCGGTTTACCGACCGTTCAGCTATTGAAAGTTCGGTAAAAAATTATCGAATACTGTTAAATTTTCTAAGTGTTTAAGTGTGTATGTAAGACAAAGCAATGTGTGCTTGGTTCGAGTAATATATATCACACGCTCTTGGTTGGATGACTGCAGAATGTAATGAATATATGTACTATGGTGAGCATAGGTTCCGCTTCCCTATTATGTACCAATTAGCCAAACCAAACTTCCAGGAGCATCTCTTGACATGATGTATCATAACGCCCAGCTCTTTTACAAATCTATGACTTTTGTAAACATTTCCATATTGATTGCGGAATGATATTTTTTCGCTGGATAGTGATAATTCTACTTCATTTCCAACTTCCGGTAAAGTAATTCTATATTTTTCGCAAGTTGCCGCAAATCCACTTTGAGACAGTTACAACCTCCAACGTCGAAACACCCCATGAAGTGGTCATTCAGTGGAGCCCTCTTTTCAGAATCATTCATGAGCAAATTTCCAACATGGAACCATAAACAGGTGCCGTACGAAGAATATGTGGGGGGCAAAAAAATGCCATCTCACTTTCCGACTGTAAAGCGTCCACTTTCCCCCAGGTCCGGATTCTTCAATACAGTCATATTCAAAAGAGCTCGCCACCCTGCATGCTGGAATGTCTTTTCTCGTTGGTTCGTCTTCAGGACTTCCGCCGTTATGCCTGGCAGCCAATATCTAATGGAGGACGTCTCGTAGCAAGATGAAAAGCAGTGAAACACCACTCATACTCACATACACACACACCTACATCCACCACTCGAGCTGGCCGAGGAGGACGGAAATACCCTTTTGCTTGATGCTATATAGACATAAAAAAAAAATCTCTGACGACCATGCCCAGAAGGGTAGGTGCTGTGTAGTGGCATCGTAGAGAGCTCAGTATATTATGTTCATGATACCGAATGACAAGAAAGTAGATTAGGCCATCCTTTGCTCCGCCGGATCTCTCACGGGGACACTTGCTTTGTGCTCCGACAAGTGGCCTCCTTTCTGTCACTATGCCCGGAAAGGGAAGTGGGCAGATGGGGGGCATCTCCTGTGCTTTCTTTTCCAGATGCTGCCACAGCGTTGCTGCTGGTGCTTTCCAGGGCCACGTAATGACAAATACAATATGCCAACATTTCGAAGAACGTGCTCCTGAAAGATGCTGACGAGGAGGAATTATTTTTATGGGAAGCATGATGTTCTTTGATCTGGATCGTCCTCCTTCATCAGCCCCGCTTCGAACAAACTTGCTAATTAACCTTGCTCCTTGTGCTTCGGGATGCTCGACTGAAGTTCAAACATGAAATTTATATCATTTCCGTTGAATATCGCAACATTTAGTCTATTTATTGGCTGTCTGATGCTTCAGAAGCGAGCGTTGTTCCGGTATTCGCAGCTATTGACCGTGGTCGAAGAACTAAAGCTTCGTTTGTATAAGCTTATAAAATTTCATTCAAATCATTTTCTATGGCAAGTTTTGAAAAACGGCTAAATGGATACCAGCGTCGGAGTCAAACGCCAGCAGAAACCTGCTAATTAACGGCACAAATCTGCAGCTAATTACTCTGTTGCAGATGAAAATCAGCGCTTTGAAAATCATCCTCTCCGTGCCCGCCAGAAACGGCGCACGTCTCGGACGGTGGGTGCGGATTCACACGCGCGTGCCGAGGGTTTTCATTTTAAGACACCTCATTTATGGCGGCTTATCGTCAGTACTGCTGGCGGGGGAAGAGAGAGTGCTATTATAATTGAACTCTCCATCAAGGCATCACCGCCACAGCAGCTCTCGGTTCTCGGACGGCTGGATCTGGCAGCGCTAACACGTGTTAGCGCTGCCAGATCCAGCCGTCCTGAGAACCGAGAGCTGCTGTGGCGGTGATGCCTTGATGGAGAGTTCAATTATAATAGCACTCTCTCCTTCCCCCGTCAGCAGTACTGACGATAAGCCGCCATAAATGAGGTGTCTTAAAATGAAAACCCTCAGCACACGCGTGTGAATCCGCACCCACCGTCCGAACGTGCGCCGTTTCTGGCAGGCAACGGAGGGATGATTTTCAAAGCGCTGATTTTCATCTGCAACAGAGTAATTAGCTGCAGATTTGTGCCATTAATTAGCAGGTTTCTGCTGGCGTTTGACTCCGACGCTGGTATCCATTTAGCCGTTTTTCAAAACTTGCCATAGAAAATGATTTGAATGAAATTTTATAAGCTTATACAAACGAAGCTTTAGTTCTTCGACCACGGTCAATAGCTGCGAATACCGGAACAACGCTCGCTTCAGAAGCGTAGACAGCCAATAAATAGACTAAATGTTGCGATATTCAACGGAAATGATATAAATTTCATGTTTGAACTTCAGTCGAGCATCCCGGAAGCACAAGCGGCAAGGTTAATTAGCAAGTTTGTTCGAAGCGGGGCTGATGAAGAGAGGACGATCAGATCAAAGAACATCATGCTTCCTATAAAAATAATTCCTCCTCGTCAGCATCTTTCAGGAGCACGTTCTTCGAAATGTTGGCATATTGTATTTGTCATTACGTGGCCCTGGAAAGCACCAGCAACAACGCTGTGGCAGCATCTGGAAAAGAAAACACAGGAGATGCCCCCCCCCATCTGCCCACTTCCCTTTCCGGGCATAGTGACAGAAAGGAGGCCACTTGTCGGAGCACAAAGCAAGTGTCCCCGTGAGAGATCCGGCGGAGCAAAGGATGGCCTAATCTACTTTCTTGTCATTCGGTATCATGAACATAATATACTGAGCTCTCTACGATGCCACTACACAGCACCTACCCTTCTGGGCATGGTCGTCAGAGATTTTTTTTATGTCTATATAGCATCAAGCAAAAGGGTATTTCCGTCTCCTCGTCCAGCTCGAGTGGTGGATGTAGGTGTGTGTGTATGTGAGTATGAGTGGTGTTTCACTGCTTTTCATCTTGCTACGAGACGTCCTCCATTAGATATTGGCTGCCAGGCATAACGGCGGAAGTCCTGAAGACGAACCAACGAGAAAAGACATTCCAGCATGCAGGGTGGCGAGCTCTCTTTGAATATGACTGTATTGAAGAATCCGGACCTGAGGGCAAGTGGACGCTTTACAGTCGGAAAGTGAGATGGCATTTTTTTGCCCCCCACATATTCTTCGTACGGCACCTGTTTATGGTTCCATGTTGGAAATTTGCTCATGAATGATTCTGAAAAGAGGGCTCCACTGAATGACCACTTCATGGGGTGTTTCGACGTTGGAGGTTGTAACTGTCTCAAAGTGGATTTGCGGCAACTTGCGAAAAATATAAAATTACTTTACCGGAAGTTGGAAATGAAGTAGAATTATCACTATCCAGCGAAAAAAATATCATTCCGCAATCAATATGGAAATGTTTACAAAAGTCATAGATTTGTAAAAGAGCTGGGCGTTATGATACATTATGTCAAGAGATGCTCCTGGAAGTTTGGTTTGGCTAATTGGTACATAATAGGGAAGCGGAACCTATGCTCACCATAGTACATATATTCATTACATTCTGCAGTCATCCAACCAAGAGCGTGTGATATATATTACTCGAACCAAGCACACATTGCTTTGTCTTACATACACACTTAAACACTTAGAAAATTTAACAGTATTCGATAATTTTTACCGAACTTTCAATAGCTGAACGGTCGGTAAACCGACTTAACGGATTTTGGTAAAATTTAACATTTTTTCGGTATTTTTTACAGATAACTGTGAAATCTCACCGGTATCCAGTAAAGCGGATCGTCGAACGTTCAGCTGTTGAAAGTTCGGTAAAAAATTACCGAATACTGTAAAATTTTCTAAGTGTGTAAGTGTGTATGTAAGGCAAAGGAATGTGTCCTTGGTTCGAGTACTATATATCACTTGTTCTTCGCTCATTTTCCAAATAGGGTATGTGTCCCTTGACTCAGCCTATTATGCAACCCATCGATGACATTTTTCATTATAACTCATAAAGTTTTTAAGCTGTAAGCGAGATTCAACTAGTAAAACACTTGCAAAGACAAGTTTGATAAGACATTTGGTAGTATGTATCACGACAAGTTACACAACTCTTTTTATAAAGTCAGAAACATTCATAGGATATGGATTTAATGTCGGTCTATTGGCGCCAAATTGGGTCTATTCAAGGATGCAACGTCGTCCCATTCGATGGATTTATTACTAAATGCAGTCTTAGTACGATTTTTTTCTAGTTTTATGAATTAAGGCATTGCTAGCTGTATTTGACTTACTTAATACAACATTCCACAACACAAACTATAGTAAAACTACCTCCAAACAGTGAAGTTAAGTGATGTTCATGTATGATTTATTAGCCATTCAATAATGAAAACATTATAATTCACTATAAAACGATTTTGTTCCTTCGGTTTGTGTTTATATGAGACACTTGAATGTAAACAACCGTAAATTCATGCATTTCCACTTCAAATTTTACCAAAAACAATGTATTAACTACGTTATACAAAAAAATATGTCCGCAACATTGGGTCTACGATTTTCTTGTAAAATCATTGTTACTTTAGCTATGTGAACAGTTAGTTTGTAACGTGTAACTATTTTCTGCACATCCAGACTGCATTACTTACTTTATCGACTCAATTAAGGCAAATTTAGATCACTTGAAGATCATGTAGATCATCTGTTCAGCTTAACCAGTGAAATCATGATGCCCCAAAAGTGCAAGACATCGAAAATTACGCAAAAGTGAACAACTATAAGTTGATTGATATTGTCTCAATTACTTTGGATATCATCGGTCATCCTAATAGCAACATAATTTTGTTAATCCTAGAGGGTTTGAGCTGTTTAGTGGAATACTTGTAACTATAAATTAGAAGAAAAATTAGTAATCTCATTTAATTCAACTACCTTGCTTATCTTCGACAGATACGCGTATTTCGTCTACAATGTGCGAGACACTGAAGAAGTCTGCACATTGTAGACGAAATACGCGTATCTGTCGAAGACAAGCAAAGGTAGTTGGAATTAAATGGAGATTACTAATTTTTCTTCTAATTTATAGTTATAATTTTGTTGATTATCGCTAAATTAATGACACATTTGGTACATAGGCCGAATGAAGGAGCTAAGCTAAGCTAAGGGTAAAGACTGCGCACCCCTATTCTTGATAACGGAGGGCTAACCTTGTATCAGAACATGCTGTTTACCCGAAATATTCCCTGTTGTTGTTTTTGTTGCTAAGGATAATTCTCATGATTGGTAAAAATTTCTATTTTATTTGTTTGAGCGCACCCCTCTCCCCTTCAAGGAGAAGGGGTCTCGAGCCACCTAAGACAAAAATGTGGCCAAAAACCCCCACATGCCAAATTTGATTCCATTTAATTGATATTCGAAATGCAGAAATTTGTGTTCAATTTGTATGCCTCCCCCCCTCTCCCTTTCCAGGCGGGGAAGGAGCTTAGAATTATCATAAAAACCTTCTTCTGCCCCAAAAACTCCAATATATAAATTTTCGTAATAGTAGGGACAATTCTCATGTTTGGTTGAAATTTGTGCCTCATTTGTAAGAAAGCCCACCCTTTCCAGAGAGGGAAGAAGTCTCAAATAACCATAGACACATTTGATGTCTCCAAAAACCTCCACATATTAAATTAGGTTCCAATTGCTTGATTAGTTCTTGAGTTATGCAGACATTTCAGTTTCATTTGTATGGAAGTCATCCCTTCCAGATAAGGGAGAGGTCTCAAACAACCATACAAAAAAACTTAAGCTGCATAAACCCCCACATATCAAATTTAGTTCCATGTGCTTGTTTAGTTCTCGAGTAATCCAGAAATTTTATTTGTATGAGAACTTCCCTTTAAGACGGGAGACGAGTCTGGATCTATCATGAGAAGGGATTTCGAACTATCATAAGATCCTTTCTAGGACATAAAAACCCCTGCAAACAAATTAACATAGCAGTAGAATTAGTTCTCATGTTTGGATGAAATTTGTGTTTGATTGTATGGAAGCCCTTTTTTTCAGAGTGGGCAAGGGTCTCGTACCACCATAAAAACATTTCGTGCCTTCAAAAACTCGCCCTTGCCAAATTTGGTTTGATTTTCTTGATTAGTTCTCGAGTTATGCAGAAATTTGTTTTTCGTTTGTATGGGAGCCTCCGTTTCTAGAGACGGGAGGGGTCTTGAACTATCATAAGATCCTTTCTAGGACTTAAAAACTTCCATGTATAATTTCACGCCGATCGGTTCAGTAGTCTTCGAGTTTATAAGGTCCAGATTTGAAGATTTTGTTTTTGTTGATGTGAACTCGCATAATCTCCGTGGCGTATTTTTGTTTGGCTCTTATCGTGCCAATATTCACCTTGAAATTAAAGCGCATATTTAGCTATGCAACACTGGAACATTTTTTCTTCGATATTATTTACTGTACTGAAGAGCAGAGAATCGAACAAAGCAGAACAACAAAAACAGCCACGATATCACTGTGAAGTTTGACAGCTGTGAGCCATTTGGCCCTATGCTGGTTTTGATAGCAGCCAATAGATCAGTTGCACGGGCCCTAACCTCAATTCCGTTTTGAAATTTTTGGGTGGTTTGTTTTGGTTACTATCTTCTTTGTTTTGATTCCCAGAGTGAACAAAATTTATTACTGGTGCAGAATCGTTATTGTAACGAAACAATTTTTAAGTTTGAAAATCAAACTCAAATTAATAACTATGGAATCCATTGGAAAGTTGTCGAGAGTTGTCGTACTTGCGAAAAAGTAACCAAAACAAACCACCCAAAAGTGTCAATTTTCTGTCGGACTGAACCGACTGACGTCTGCGTGCACTATAGGTTTATGAAGGTTCTCGAATGGTCATAACATCATTCACTAGAACATTTTTAAAATTTGTATGGTCTTGTAAAGGTTTTATTTTTTGTGGAAGGCGCTAGAGTTTTCAGTGAAGACACCAAAGCCAGTGGATCCATTTAGGCGAGGCCCATCAGTGAAAAACCTTCTTTCAGAATTGACGTGTTGGTACTTTGCAGTAAAAATACCCGGCATAATAATAGAGCGAAGTTGATCCTGAATCTCATATTCTCATCAATCGAAATTGTGTGTTCAGCCTCTTACATTTTTTTCAAAATTGTCTATTACAAAAGCGTTTTTATCTCAAAATTTGATTAATATTCTGAGAGAGCTTCCAGAACCGATCTGGTGGGGTTTAACTTCTGCCAAAACTTTAAGACTCATGTTTTGCGTTGATGAAGAAGGAAAAGACTGTTTAGGTAGAATTTGTTGTGTATGACAACAACAAAGAAAACTGTCAAGCTGAATATGGCATATAAAATAGCATGGACAGTATAGTGAGGGATATCAAAATAAAAAATGATAATAACAATTTTAATTGTATTTACATGTCTGTTTGGATTTACCTCTGGAAAATGCATCACCTTTGTAAACCAGCTTATTTTTTCAGCAGCTTTGACTGTAAATTATAGTTTAAGTTGGTTATAAAGCCTAACTACATGTAATTAATCACTTGAACTTGATAGTTTTTCTCCTTTTCACCAACATTTTCAGGTTCTACTGGCGCGAAATTTTCCTTTTTGGGCTTTATTAGATAAGTTAGTTAACTTGGTATATTCACAAGAAGAAATTGCATCACTTACGTTAGTATTTCGCATAAATCAACAAGGCAATATAATCCAATTATCATCCAAGTATACAAATGTTCGGAGCCGTACTGTTAATCTAGAATAAGTAGCATTATTTTACAATTAAATTTAATGTTTAGGATAACAAATTTTACCCAAATACAGTTTGCACTAGATGATCCGGCAAGGTTTCACAATTGCACAAATTTCCTACTAATTAAACTGTATTTTAACTTAGTTTTATTGGATTAGTTAAGCAAATTGAGTACACCTGCACTTTCAGGTATCTAGATATGTTTTTATTTACGTTTTTCTTGTTTCTCTTTATTCTTCCGTCCGGGTGACCTGTCAAGTTCGGCCAGTCAATGTCTATCGCTATGTGATAGACCGGTCGCTACCATTCGTGTGCCCAGTGGTCTTCAACACAATGTCTACAGATTGTGGTCCTCTTACAATTGTATTCGGACCCGCGTATCCAATATGAACTAAATGTATCATATCCACCGAAAACAATTATTTAAATTATTTCACAAAATTGGGAATCCCATGGATGACCTGAAATAATATACCGCATAAGGAATAGTATATCTACAATTTCGATGTGCAGCTGCTATTGTATAACTAAGTCCGACAGCAGTGAGCTCTCCTCGCTGTTAGACTTGATCAAGCTTTAATAAACACTGATTATCCTAATCATGCCATTGTATGAAGGGCCAAAAAGGGGTTGGGAGGATCGATAGGCAACATCACTTATACGTTTCCACAGGGATATAAAGAATCTCATTCCAACAACCAGATTGAACAGTTGGTCAACAAAGCAAGCTATCTAACATGAGGATGACGCAATGGGCGGGAAGAAGAGCTCGCCCTTTATTCACAAACTGTTAGCAATGGGGAGTTGGCATTCCCACTCTCCCCATCCAGAGTGCTTCAATCGGCTGCCCTGATAGTCCCTCTCATTCCCATGAAATATTTATATAATAGTGTATAAATTTAAGAAAATGAAAAATACTACAAGCATTCGTAACAATTATACATGATCTTCATTCGGTTGATCTTGAAATGCAAGAAATGTTGTAAAGTGTTAAAGTGTTAGAGTTGTGTGGTTTCGCGGGTAATCACGTTTTCTTTCCTTTTCGGAGATAGCAGCAACTTATCGATATGTTGATTTGAGGTATCCTGAAAATGATTGTTAGTTCTAATGAAATTTTACCAAACTAATATTTAAACATTTAAATTTACTGTTTGCTGCTTGATGCTGATTTTATAAGATCAATCCACTTTTATTTTGCTGCCTGAGTTAGGAAAACAAGGAAGATTTAATTGAAAAGAAGATAAAAACCAATGAACATGAAAAAAAAAGTTAATGTTTAAATCATTTATGAAGCAAAATCAATAAAACAATATTATCAAATACAATGATATTGTGATTTATGGTAAGATAATGACAAAGATTGAACAGTAAAATCACACACTTGCCAAATGGCACTCAGCGCTGCATGAATTAGATCAGCTCAGATTTGGTAAAATGTCGATTTGTAAACCGGAAATGAAAAAATACATTCAGTAATAAGTGCAAAAGCCTACCACAGATTCCGTTGCAACTTCTTGTATTCAAGGCACTAGATACTTTTAAATACTGTCATACTCAAATGCTGAAAAACAATTTGAGCCTTTCATCCAAGTCATGTTGCTCCAGGCTCTTGAGATAAATGGTTTTCGAATACAAAGATCACTCAAAGCGTTCTGAAATTATTAATTGATATGAGATTGGAAAACTATATGATATGATTTACAGGTCGCACCCCCTCACTTCGCTATTGTCCAGATGAAAATATTGCCCAGGTTACGCCAACCAGCGTCTCTATGTTTCAGCTGGTAGTCTTGTCATATGACTCGTGGAGACCTAAGGTAGGAACTTGTGAAGACCAGAGGTCGGTCGCCGCAATTTAACAATATTACCACGAAATAAAGTGAAGAGTTTCAGATAAGTGAAACGTTTCAACGATCCGTGGAATAATTAAAAATCTAGTATCTAATGTCCGGAATTTAGCGTGGTCAGGCATTAAACGAGGGGTGTGGGATTCGATCTGATATTATATTAACTTAGTATACGAAAGGCTTGTAAGATGGAACACGATCCGTTTTTTGCTCGTAAAATGAATCATTTTTATTATTTCGCAATTCCAAAGACATTTTTCGAAAGAAGAACCAAAAGGCTTCAACTTTGGCCAAGGAACTAATTATTTATAGTCATAATTAAAAAAGTTATGGCGTATTTTCGAAATCCATCGAAAATTGCAATTTCAAAAAATGTATTGTTATATTTCAATTTATTATTAATTCCATGGCATTTCCATACATAAAAAATATCATTCATATGTTTTAAAATGAAAAAAAAAATTTGTTCCATATTACAAGCCTTACAATGTTCCATCTTACAAACATGACGCCAGAAACACAAAACATCAACAAATTGTTTCACCTTACGATTTTTTTGGAAATGCCTTTGGACCATCAAAATACACCAAAAATGCTTGCCAACACAAATATTAACCTTTTGATATCGATGGGAAATTTCCACTTACTAAGCACAAGAAATATTTTAATTATGCCAACACTTCCGAACAATTACACCTGGAAGAGCTAAATCGAATGAGTGTATTCACTCCAAAAGCAAATGAAAATTGAAGAATAGCAAAAAAATGAGGTTATCACTTGTCAGCGCGATCGTGTTGTCGCTGTGAATGTCAAAAAGTGGCGCTGTTCCATCTTACAAGCCTTTCCTCTATTGATTAGCACTCATTCCGAGAACGAAAAAATCTTCAATGCTTCACTATTAAATTTTGACTTTTATAGGTCGGCTATTCTCTTGCGTTATCCAACATCAACACATTATTCTTTTGCCACAATAGCCCGGATAGCTAGAAAGTAGGAAAAAATTCGTTCTATAACTCAGGTTCAAAGATACTCCGTAATTATAACAATCCGAGAATGGATCTCCATAGTCACATCATTTTAAAATATAGATCAATAGGTTTCCAATTTTTGCTTTATTTCATTTTGCTTGTATTTTTGTAAAGTAAGCGAGTTCTCTAACATTTCCCTTAACACTACTCATAAGCTTTTGCACAATTCTTTCTTCTACCATTTTCACCACTTTTAGTCAATCTTTCTTTAAATTTTCAACACTATCCGATGGTTCCATGTGTTTTCTCAGCTTCGCCTTCGTCAAAGTCCAGAAATTTTCGATAGGGTGAATCTCTGGGCAGTTTGGTGAATTCATCTCCTCTTGGTGCAAATACGACAGTGTTCCTTTTGTACCACTCTAATGCATATTTAGTTCCAAAATAGTGTAGGCTTATTATGCTATTTGATCAATAGTAGCAAGCATTTTATTTCACGTAGAATTGAACATTCATCGTGGCTGTCGTAATGAACGGACCACATAAGGCCTGCCGTACCATAACCTTCTTCCCCAATTTTTCGGTGTAAATGGCTTTCACTGATCCAAGAACATACTTTCCCACCGGCGAGGTATAAAACTGTGGTCGCAACCAACCAGCCTTGGTAAAAACACCAGACCACGATCACGCAGCACGAAACTAAAGTGGTGGATTTCAGCCACATGGTGGTGTGTTTGCAGTCAAGTTCGGCTCTCGTGCATCCACCACTTTAGTTTCGTGCTTATAGATGAACAAGCAACGCAAAGGACACGACACGAGTGTACACGCTCGTGTGTTGCTTTTGACAGCGTGCTGGATCTTTGGAAAAATACATGAGGGGAGTGGTTACGATCACAAGAAAGCTCTCAACCAGGGATGCCATATTTACAGACATGTCTGTAAATTTGCAGACTTTTCATTTTTATTGCAGACTTTTTTAACGATGCAGACATTTAGCAGACATTCTATTTATGTTGCAGACTTTTACAGAATTTTGAAATATTTTTTTGAATTTCAAATACAGATATTCTATGAAGTTCGGATTTAAAACGTACGCAGTATGCAGTATAGTATTTAAACGCAGTATAGTAGATACGGTAAGAAGCTTTGTTGAAATGTTTTAAAATACCGTAGGTATCATTTAAAGTAGAAATCCTTGAAGAAACGTAAGCGGTGGGCCACTTGGAGACACAATAGGGCCGGAGATAAGTATTGTATAGGGCCTTTCCAAGGGTAACATGGAGTCCCTATTTATGGTTATGTTCAATCCCACGCGTATTCAAACCCATGCGAAAAATTACTATCAAAGCGTAGGTAATATTGGTCCTTTGCTCTTAAGTCACAACGAAAATCAAGGTTCACAACAATGCAAATCATATTTGAGAAAGTTAGAGATTTACTGGAAAAAAAACTCTCCTACGGTCAGGTAGAAACTTTGGAGTTTTATTTATTTACTTATTTATTTACTAGCCTTCGAAGATATCGTACAGACAGATGCTATTAACTAATTCTGCTCCTAAATATTGACTTAGACATATTAAAATTAAATTGGTCAAAAATTTCGTTAAACAGACGGCATCAGACATCAAGCGGATTGGATTATTGTTACTCAACAGTGCCGGGCAGTCTACGTTGTTATTAATGATGTCAAATATAAACAGGCATTGCAAAAGTACTCTCCTACTAGACAGAGTCGGCAGGTCTATCAAATTACAGCGATGCTCGTAGGGTGGCAGCCGGATAGGGTCATTCCACGGCAGCCGACGAAGCGCGAATCGAAGGAAGTTGCGTTGAATTCGCTCAATTCGATTTATTTGAGTGGCATGGAATGGTGCCCATATAAGCACACCATATTCCAGAACGCTGCGTACCAGCGCGCAATAGAGTGTCTTCAAACAGTATACATCTTCGAACTGCTGTGAATTACATTTGATAAATCCAAGCATGGCGAAAGCCTTGGCCGTCGTTGCTGCGATATGTTGAGAAAAATTTAGCTTACTGTCCAGTAGCCCGCCAAGGTCTTTCACGGTACTGACTCTGGAGATGCTGGTCGATGTCATAGTATAGTTGAAAATAGTAGCATTCCTTGTCCGATGGAGAGTGATGACATTACACTTTCGAACGTTTACTTCCATTCCGTTAAGCAAGCACCAGTTCAGCAACGTATTGATGTCAGCTTGGATGGCGCAGCAGTCAACTGGCGATGAAATAACACGGTAAAACTTCAGGTCATCAGCGAACATAACCTTCGGGGATTTAATCGATCCACAAAGATCGTTTACAAACAGCACAAGTGGGCTCAAATTCCTCACAACAGAGAAGTGGGCCCAAATGACTGCCTTGAGGAATACCTGGAGTAATATCAAATGATACCGAATTTGTTCCAGCAATGCGTACGTAGGCTCTTCGCTCGGGTAGATTTTTTCCGAGGTTTATGAGTTCTTCCCAGAAATTCAAGATTGAACTTCTCAGAAGTTCAGAAAAACAAACTTCCCCAAATTTCAGACGGGAGCTAAGCAGGAAGGGCACCTCCTATAATTTCTCAAAAATCCTGGAAAAAAAAATCCTCAGGACGATGCGTCATAGAAGTTAAGGAAAGAACTTCTCTCAAGTTCAGGAAATAACTTCGCAGAAGTTTTGGAAGAAACTTCTCGAAATGCTAGTTGGAACTTCCTTGAAGTGCTTGGCAGCTTTTCCAAAGTTCAGTGGAGAACATTCTGCATTTCAGAATAAGGATTTCTCAAATTTTTTCCAGGAGCATTGGAGGTACTTCCTTCTAATTTGAGCACGAATTCCCCAATAGTTCCGGATCAAACTACCCCAAGTTTCTGGAGAAAATTTCCCAAAAGTTCAGAAGAGTCCAGAAAGTCCAGGAAGAAACTTCAAGAACAAATTTATGGGAATTTTCCTAATAATTTTGGAATTAAATTTTCCTCGCAGTGCCGGGTAAGACCAATCAGAAGTTTGGAAAGAATAAGCTTAGGAAAAAACCTCCCCGAATTTCAGGAAGAAACCTACTAGAGAGGGCACTACCTGTAGGGTCAAGAAGGATTTTTTCAAAAAAATCAGTTAAGAACTCCTCAGACAAGAGGACTTCTCAGAAGTTGCGAAGAGACCAAAAGTTCTGTTGGAACTACCCAGAAGTGCTAGAGAGCTTCCTTTAAGTTCTGAATCAAACATTACAGCATTTCAGAATGAGAACTGCTCGAAGTTCACAAAATCTCAGAAGTTATGGTAGATTCTTCTGATGAAATCAGGAAGAAACTTTCCAGAAGTATAGGGGAATCTTTCTAGTAGTTCTAGCAGGAATTTCTCAGAAATTCAGGAACAAACTTCCCCGAAGTTCAGGACAATACTCTCTGAAATTCAGAAGAGATTATTTCGGCAGTTCAGAAAAGAACTTCTCAGAAGTTCAGGAAGAAACTTCTAGCAACTTTTCGAAGATTTTCCAAAAAAATCTGAAGAGTATTTTCTCAAAATTTTTCAGAAACTTTCCTCGTTGTTCAGGATAGGACTTATCAAAAGTTTTGAAAGAAACTATGTTGAGGAAAAAAATTGCCAAATGTTTCTGGAAGGTAAGGTTGGGTTCTTAAATGTGAATTTCGAAGAAAATAAAGAGTGACTGCCAAGAAGTTCACGAGGAATTTTGCCTGAAGTTCAGGAGGAAACTTCCCAGAATTTCAGCAAAGAGCCTTGCAGAAGATCAGGAGAGAGTTTCCATGAAATTTAAGAGATAATCACTAACTAACCGAAGAAGCAGTCTATACAACAATCATTCTTATGACCAAAATGATATTGATGATCATGAGTGATGATGATACCATATTAAAATATGGTACACACAATCAATGGTTATTGTTGAACCAAAAAAAAAGTCAGTTGAATTTATCAAACGAAAACTAAATTTTGATTTTAAAATACAAAACTGGACAGAGCGTTACAAAGGGGAAAAAAACTTTGAAAAATTGTGTCATCTATGCGAATGCTTCAAGCTTCAGTGTCACTTTAAAAATATGAAACAATAGTGTAAGGTTACATACAATCCAAGAAATAGATGCAGACATGTTTACATATTCATACAAATAGCGATAATGACATAACCCGCTCTCTTATTTCGTCTTTTGGTTGAAAGAAGTCTAATTTTCTAAAAAAAAATTACAGACTTTTATAGACATTCCCAGACATTTCAAATTTTTATCACAGACATTTGAAAAAAACATCTGGCATCCCTGCTCTCAACATACACCCAGTATGATACTGGTTGCCACGGATGGAGCAATGCTCGTCGGATGATTCTAAAAAATTGATAATTTGACTTATTGGTTTGGTTTCTTGGCTGTTGGGTGACGGCGGCATAAGTTGGTTGAGTTTAACAAGCACGGCACGGTTAGAAATTAAATAAATAAACCACGCATGTTTTCCGCAATCGGACAGAATCGAAATCACTCGGCAGTGGTGTTTGCCGAAACATCAATCACGGTGTCCGAAGCCAAACCACGAGCACTGACACTGGTGTTGTACCCACCGCGTTGCGTGTTAGTCTTGAGCAGGGTTGCCAGTAGTTTTTGAAAAATATTTGGCATGTCACAAATGGAAAAATCTAGCAATACACGGAAATGAAAAAATTTGGACCAACAATTGAAAAAGGACAAAGAAGTTTTACAAATGTAGATAGGCCCTTTACAAATGTTGTCCCAAAATGAGTAATTTTTTGACTCGTATACTCGCATTATTTAGTACAGTCAAGCGCGGAATTACACTATTTGACCAATGCCAAATATTTGACGGATTACCTATTCGCACGAAATAGCTACGAATAGTTTTCAGTGCACGAGAACTGCAGTCACACAAATCACTAAACGCTTTAGTGGAGTAGGATTGAACGACGCTGTTTTTTAATCTTTTCTAATTTCTAGCCCGTATCGCGGAATCTACGAAAGAGCACTGTTGTTTATACTTTCGTATTGCGGTTTGAACTACTCCGATGCTCACACTTTATTCCTTAGCCAGTTTTCTGATCGAAAGACCACTGACGGTGCATCGTTTGTGCACAATCTGTTTTCTTTGATCGGGAGAAATACCGCGCATTTTCAAACTTCCGTGCGAAAAATTGAAAAACATAACAACATCAGTTTAATTTGGATGTAAGTAACAGGACGCATCCAGAAGTTGGTTGAATAAAATAAGATCAACTTTAAATGAATATGTGGGCTAAATACTGTTATTTTGTAGTGTATTTTGGTCACCATTTTAAAGAATATTTAGGCACTTATGGAGAGGTAAATAAACTGGAAAGTCTCCAATAACAGGAAATGGTTTTTTTTTAATAAAAAGCGCATTTGTTCTATATTTTGGAAAAAAAAAGAAAATGTCAAATTTGGAACGATTTGAAGTAACAGAAGTTTCTCTATGTACGAGTACCGGCACATATATCCCAACGAACAATTGCTGAGCCAACTACACCAAATGCAGTCCAACCTCCATCCGGTTATGACCCTGAAACTATCGACTCGGTTTTTAATATCCGTCCCACTGGAAAGATCGCCGTTTTTCATCATGATGTCGAAACAACGCCCAAAAAGTTAGCCAGCTGAAAGGAAAGGATACGGGGACTCATTAGAAACCAGCGACCCACTTCATTGGCGAATAATTGTAACTGATTGGAATTTCACGATGGCTCAATAAAGCAGCGTCGATAAATTATGCTAACGAGAAACAATGGGTTTTAATTATCTAAGCTGGTCAATATGGAGTTTATGTAAATTGCATGTTTTTGTAAAGCAGATTTACACGCCGTAAGTCTGCCGGAAAATTTCGGTCACCAGCGCAGATGGGCTTTCGGCCGGCGTCGATGATCCGCAGTGGGAATTACTAGCCAATCAATTTGCATAACGCTCTCTGTCTCTCTCTCTCTATGCTGACGAAGCCCACCCCACCGTCATTGTCATGAATCATTTATGTACGCCACGCATAATGCGGGTCATTAGAAACAACAAACATTAAATGCAATTCAAATTAGAGCCGACCGGTGGTGGTTCGAGCTGCAAGCTCATGTAAAGTTGAAATCAATCTGAAACAAATTTTCGCTGTACGTCGCTTCTATCCAGGAATCAGGAAATCACTTACAACTTCGTAACGCACTTTTGGATCCTCGTCGTTCCGGTGCTGTCAGAAGTTGAACATTTTCGGGAGAAAACTTCGTCGCTGGGTACTAGCGACCAACTTTTCAACTGATAAGATTTATTGCTACGCGCTGAAATGCCGGCAGATAACAGCGGAAGTTAAGTTGGCGAAAAAAGCTTACGCATTGAAAGTCGGTGGCCTACATTCAAGTGGCAAAAGTGAAAACTTTTCTATTCGAGCAACAGAATGTACCTACCTACCTACCTATCGAAAGCAGACCGCCACCGATTTGCATGCCCATAAATTCTGCGGGTGCTTATCACCACTTGCTATCAACTCTCCGGTGCCGGTCGACGATGTATGGTGACGGAAGAGGATGCAGACTCCTTCATCATCTATGTTACTGCGAACGACCGGGGGGCCATTGATTCGGGTTCCTCGGAGTCGAATGGGACACTGTCAAGGACACTGGATGCGAAATTGAATCTAGATGTGAATCTGGCGTTGCGATGATGGCACCGGAAGAATGCCGGCAAATTTCCACAGGGCACAGTTAGTCGGTTTGGGCATAATTTTCTCGGAAGCATGCCGATGAAGAAGAAGAAGAAGAAGAAAAAACGCCCCTGGTGCTTAATCTTATATTGCTTCTATACACTCACTAGCATGTGGAAGATTTATCGCTTTCTTCGGTTATGAAGAGGAAAGTTTCCCCGGGTCCATCACTTGCAAGAACTACGGCAATAGAATTTCAATGGCGCTGATTTCCTGGAAGATGCTGCTGGCAAAGTTGATCCGTAAACTCTCCGGGCTGGGATTACTTATGCGTTAATGCAAGCATTACTGATGTTAAATAGTTGTTGTTTTTATTCGCCATGATACTGAGATTTTGGGCGCAGGTAAATTTGTATTCAGATATGATTCCATCAACTTTTTCGTTTGTTTCCCGCAAATGCTTCCCGTGAGTCGGTATCAGTGTGGTTTGTTGCGGATATAATTAAGGTGAAAGTTACCTCATTATCGCGATGGATGTAGTGTATTGTGCGGACTTAAGTATGGTGAGGATTTCACTTTTCAACTCTCAATGTGTGCCCTCAATAGAGCACACTGGTTCGTAGAGAGTCATAGCCACTAAAAATTTGGCTACTATCGCTTGCATTAAAAAAAATGGACAAACATTGCCGTTTTTTCATGAATTTGCCTTCACCCGCACTGACAAAACTTCCCATGCACCATCAATCATAGTAACTCATGAATCAGCTGACAAAATTTGACAGCTCTATCAGTCGAACTCTAACCGTGATGGCAAAAACAGTGAAGCAACTCCGTTCAGAAGTGTGCGCGTTCAACGAACGGCACCCCACCGCGTCGAAAACGGTCGCCGTGCGGCACTTTGTGGTCGCCGGGTACGCCCGTTCCGGCATCTAGAACATTTTGGCACTGTTAGACAGCAATCAGAGCATTAAAAGAATGCCCGGTTCCAACCCTGGGCGACGAGAAGCTCCAAAGGATGCTGAAGAGGAAGACCGAGCGAAAAGTGGCTACATCGCGACGTGTCGGTGGACGACG
This sequence comes from Aedes japonicus, assembly GCA_034211315.2. Lineage (NCBI taxonomy): Eukaryota > Metazoa > Arthropoda > Insecta > Diptera > Culicidae > Aedes > Aedes japonicus. The sequence continues at coordinate 29,568 of JASCZW010007807.1, forward strand.
AGACCTATCTAACCCTGGATGGCAACGACTAGCAGGGCACTTCGTATTTTACTTCCCCCACGCAGGAAGTGAGCTCCGATGTGAAGTTCATTTCACACACCAAGTTCCTCAAGAAGGTGCTGCTGTGGCTGACAATCAGCGAGAAGGGGATGTCAAAGCCGCTCTTCTGTCGCACCGGACTGGCCGTGAACAGGGAAATTAATAGTACGAAATGCCTGCCGGAAGTTGCGTCGTTCATCAAGAAATACAATAAGGGCGAAGACGCGGTGTTCTGGCCGGATTTGGCGTCGGCCCACTACTCGAAGTGATCGTTGGAGGAGATGGAGCGGCTGAATATCGATGTGGTACCCAAGTCGGCGAACCCGCCATCTGCGTCCCATCGAGAATTTCTGGGCCAACTTGAAGCGTAAGATCTATTCCCATAATTTTGTCTCAAAAACTGAGGAAGCATTGATAAATAAATCGAAGAAAGAACTCAAAAACATGCCGAAACGCTGACACGTGAATGTTCCGCTGAACTGCTGGAAGGCCGCTCACAAGTGCGTAGATTTTTTTTTGAAGTAAGCTTAAATACGCCCGTTCCGGCATCTACAACATCTTGGCACTATTAGAAAACAATCAGAGCATCGAAAGAACGCCTGAAAGCCCTCAATTAATAGCTGCGGAAGTGTATTTAGAACACTTAGTTGGGAGCAAGCAATAAGCGAATTGTGAAATCAATAAGCTTGGAATTCTAAAAAAAAAAAAAACTTAGATAACGTGTAATCAAATTGGTGTTTTCAATGAAGTGTTTTTTAAGTGCATCTACAAAATGAAGCCATCCATTAACTGCGTTCATCAGGGCACGATTTTAATGTTTAAATAATCGAATAGGTTTTTTCCACGCTATTTCTTCCGCTGTATGTATCCGCGGGTGTCAGGATTCCAATGCCAGTAGGCAGCTAGCCGAATCCAATAGAAAAACCAACTCGTTATTCTGGTTCGGGATTGTGACAGCCTTTATGGCGTATGCCTCTGAAGAGAAGACGCTGCATGCTATTGGTTGACTGTAGGTTCCTCCGTTGAAGAATGCGGCCTCTACCGTATCTTCAACCTTGGAGCCATCGGTGTGGACACCAGTCGATCGTTGGAAACGAGTGTTCAGCAAATGTATCACGATTGGGTGGACTTTTTCTGGAGGGTCACCGGCTCGTTTGCATTTCTTCTCATCCCACACAACCGTAGGCTTTCGTGTGTGCCTTACAAGCTGACCGACTGCGAGAAGCACTGTATCTGACAATTCTACGAAGCGGCTCGTGGCTCGTCGAATCAACGGAAGGGTGATGTTGCCACGATTCTTCACAGCTACTCAGATGGCAGTCCACGCTGTAGACAATGCTGCCAGCATTTCGAACGGAAGGCTTTCTGCTTCGGCCATGATTGAGAGTATCGGACTGGTCACAAAAACTCCGGCGGCATGCGGAACCATTGAGTTTTATGGAGGAGCAAAAATCTGCAAAGTTGCTGGCCCTCCTCGGCTCATTAAACCTATTCCGTAGGTCAGCTTTGCGATTACTATAGCCGATCCCACCTGTAGAAACGATGTCCTGTGGCCACGCGGAAGCTTGGCACCGATCATCTGTAAAATCCGCAATCGAGACTCACGATTTCTTCACCGTCTGCCAGTGTGGTTTGAATGTTAGGGTCTGATTCATGGTAACACCCAAAACCCCACCCAAGCCTGTTGGAACTTGGAACGGCAGTTTGCTAGATGGTTTTGTCACGTGCAGGTTCCTGAGGTGCATTCGGACTACAATAGATGATGTGTGACTTCGTTGCTGGCATAGTGAATCCTACGCTCCTCATTTGTCCACGGCCTTGGCGGTGGTCCGGAGCGTGCGATGGAAGCCTCCACTCGGGGTGGGGGGGGGGGTTTGCACCGTGATAAGAAACAACGTCACGGATAGGACCGAACCCTGTGGCAATCAATTTTCCAGCTCGTGTTCACCACACATGTGTCCTCCTACAGGAATTTCCGTTCCGAGAGAGCTCTGCAACATGTTTATCAGTGTTCGCCTCCGGTTGGCAGGGATCTTTCCAGCTCTGCAAAATAGGTTTCGGTACCTTGTCCATCTCGAAACGCATGTTGGCGTTTGTTAAGCGGCAATCAGTCGACGGTTGATGATTTGCTCAAATAGCTTCGCCTTGCAGCTGGTGAGCGAGATTCGTCGGAAGGCATCGGGTGCGGAATCGTGGCTTTTCGGCTTTGGAATGGGAACAACAATAGCATTCCGTCAGCTGGCGGGAAACTCAGCATTGTGCCAGATTTTGTACAGCAGCTCAAGTAGCGTAATTTTCACAGACAGAGGAAGACGATGAGGCATTGAGTACCCTGTCATGTCCGCACATGTTGAAGCACATAGAAGTTCATTCAGAATGATATCGGTGTTGGGAGAAACATCTATGGACTTTCGTTCAGCTACTGCCTTGGCCATCTGGAACGATCGAGGTTAGCTGCAGTTCGCTGATTTCGCACTATAGCATTTATCCAGTTCTTCCCCTGCTTCTTCGGGGTTGTCTCTGAAACCGTCCGTTCGCTTGAGTACCACCGAGCGCTGCTGACGGCTGCCTCATAGAGTGTTTACCGACTACCACAGTTTGATAGTCATACTGCTTGGGGAGATTGTCACCACGAAGTACTCCTTTCTGGCTTCCTGGAGTCTCGCTAATGCTACTGGTTGTTCAGAATTGCTGTAGTCTTCGAAGCGACCTCAGACCTTCGAAGACGACGACCAGCCAGCACGATCGTAAGGCCACCTTCACCGTACTGCAATTGAGTTCAACCAACCGGGTATGGATACCGTTATCGGAAACTGTTGTGGCTGTCCGAAAGGGTTCGCCAAATGAACATAATAGCCAGATTCTTGGAGCAGATCGCCAAATCGATGGCCGAGATATTCCCGGTGGCTGGATCGACACGGGTACCCGCGCCGTCATTCAGGATCACAAGTTGCCTATCCAATGTCGTTTCGGCAATGAAAGGGCCGACGTTTGCGACCTCCAAGCTATCTGGTGCGCGTTGAAGACTAGAATACTGCCATCATCCAAAAGCTTGTATGTTTTAGTGAAAAGAAAACTTTCATCACCATAAAAAACCGCGGAAAAAAAGTTACAGCTGTATTTTAAGCGAAAACCACACAACTTTGTTTTAAGGCCACCTAGTAATTTTCAATTACCACCCATATATATAAACATAAAAATGTTTACTAAAGCATTTACCATCAAGTTTTAATTTCAAAATATTTGCCCAAAATCGAAAAATTTATTTGAAGGGGGTTCCCATAAGAAATGCTTCATATCTCATTTAAAAAAAACAGATATCAAGTTGGTGTTTCCTGCAAAGTATATGAAAATGGTTAGTTCTACAACTTATGAGAATATTTCGAAAGCCTAGAACTTCAAACAAAAAAAAAATAAAGTAAATAGGGCCCTGATGAACGCAGTTTATGGGCGATCCCTTATTTCAGATACGCCATAATTTTACCAAAAAGTTTTATGAGGACACCAATTTGATGACACGTCATTTAAGTTAAATTTTCTGATTCTGAAAATCCAAAAGTTTGAATTTAACTTGTGATGAGAACTTAGAAGTTCGCAACAACCTGAAATTTAGTTTCATGGAACTTTTTTGCTGAATAACAAGCCACTTCACGAACTGGCAGAACTTAATTATCTTTAAAGTGTCACTAACATTTAAAGCAACTTTCAAGTTTTAGAAAAGTTTTTTGTTACTATTCAACTAAACCTTCGAGTTCATATGTTGATAGTTGAGAACTTACTTTGAACTTCGAAACATCTCTTACACAAAATTTAGTACTAAAATTGAAGTACTAACCATTCTTTTAATCAGCGCAAAAGTTCACAATGCATCTATGTTGAACTACTTTCCTACTTTTAGAAGTACCCGTAAGGCACAGAATAACACTTTAAAGCTCGATTCAAAGTAAATCTGGACGCACGGTTTGATAAACCCCCACGTCCCTGGTGGTTGGAACAAAACACGTTTGACAGGCATTTGTTGATGTTTCATTGACGAAGAGATTGAAGAAATGTTCTTCTCGATTGATCAACGCATCTCGAAATTACGGATCATGGAACTTGAGAGAAGAAAATTAATTGTGCACAAACATCTAGAGAATCCTTCGTGGTTTACCTCAAAAATAGCAAAAGGGTTAAAATTCCCAAAGTCATCGGTGTGTCTTGTAATCAAACGTTACAAGGATACTCTGAGTGTGGAATGCTATTCAGTTTACTTTTTAAGTACAGGGTACGGCAAAAATTAATGCGTAAATTTGTTCTATTTCTTTTAAATCCCCTTTTCAACTAATTCATGAACTAATATCAACATTGTCAAGTGAAGTTATCTTTATGAAGTTCTTTTAAAAAAAAATTATTTAATGTGTCCCCCATTGTTATTAATAACATCCTCGAGCCGACGCTGGAAGCCAGAGCATGCCTTTCGGACGTAGTCCTCCTACATTGCCATGTGCGTGTTGACTTCAGAGTTGACTTCAGGGTTTTCACACTAGGGTGTGATGTTTTGCAGGCTCGTGCTTCAACATATACTCAAACCGAATAATCCAGCGGATTAAGATCTGGAATGCTAGAGGGCCACAAATCCTTCGGCCAAAACTTCATGTTATCGTTCAACCATTGTTGGGTTCGATTGGACGTGTGACATGACGCTCCATCCTGCTGTAGGACAACGTTTTGGTCCTCGGAAAAGTTGGCCTTCTTCCAGGGAAGTACTTGGTCCTTTAAAATACCGATATACACTTCAGTATTGATTTAACTCCAGCATCATTGAAAACAGGCGGCATTTTCAAACCGTTGGACGCCACCAAGCCAAACATCATGACACCAGCCGGATGTTTGGTTTGAAATTTGAATTTCACTTTTTCCGGAACTTTCTCCATTTGCTGCGGTGAAATGAACCGGTCCGTGCGGCTGTTGGCCACAGCATCGATTTCAGCATCGGTCCGTAATCAAGGGGGTTTTCACTCTTGCTCTGGAAGATGCATGCAGGTTTTCTTTGATGATTCTTCGCATGGATTTCTCCGAAATATTGGCTTCCTTTGCAAGTTTTCTTATGGAACGCACCGCGTTGCAAAATTTTCGCCCGGACAGATTTGATCAGGTTCGGTGTGCGTGCAAAGCGCGGACATCCGCTTCCCGGCTTCCGGTGCTTAGGACCATCCTGCACGGACTTTCTATGCGGTAAACTGTTGCCAAATGGCACCCTACTACCTTCAATCTCTTTCGGCTTCTTCTGGGCGAGCAACAAACTGGTGATCACTTCGTTCGCGAACATTTTGACGAATTTGCAATAAAACAAATGGAATGTTTGGATGTAGCACTTGAAAATAAACATAAACAAATACACTTTCGACAGAAATTAGTCTCTAGATACACGAGTTCACCTAATACTCAAGTTTGAACATTTGCGCATATTTTTCTGCCGCACCCTGTAATCGCAAAGCTGACCTTCAGAATAGGTTTAATGACCCGAGGAGTGCCAGCAACTTTGCAGATTTTTGCTCCTCCAAAAAAATCAATAGTTCCGCATGCCGCCGGAGCTTGTGTAACCAGTCCGATAGTCTGAATCATGGCCGAAGCGGGCAGCATTGTCTATAGCGCGGACTGCCATGTGAATAACTTTGAAGAATCGTGGCAACATCACCCTTCCGTTGATTCAACGAGCCTCGAACCGCCTCGTAGAATTGTCAGATACAGCGCTCCTCGCTGTCGGACAACTTGTAAGGCACGCACGAACCTACGTTCGTGAGGGACGTAAAGAAATGCATACGAGCAGGTGACCCTCCGGAAAAAGTCCACCCAATCGTGCAAAATTTGCTGAACACTCGTTTCCATCGATCGACTGTCGTCCACACCGATGGCTCTAAGGGTGAAGATACGGTAGAGGCCGCATTCTTCAACGGAGGATTTGCTGGCACCTATAGCCAACCAATAGCATCCAGCGTCTTCTCTGCGGAGGCATACGCCATAAAAGCTGTCACGATCCCGAACCAGAATATCGAGTTGGTTTTTCTTTTGAATTCGGCTAGCTGCCTACTGGCATTGGAAGCGCGAAAATCCTGACACCCACGGATACATGAAGTGGAGGAAATAGCGTGGAACAAACCTTTTCGATTATTAAAACATTACTATCGTGCCCTGATGAACGCAGTTAATGGATGACCCCATTTTGTAGATGCATTTAAAAAAAACTTCCTCGAAAACACCAATTTGATTACACGCCATCTAAGTTTTTTTTTTTTTTGAATTCCAAGCTTATTGATTTCACATAAATTTCCCCGTTCTCGGCCAGTCCGGAGCAAAAGAAGAGCAGCTTTGACATCCCCTTCTCGCTGATTGTCAGCCACAGCAGTACCTTTTTGGGGAACTTGGTGTGTGAACTGACCTTCACCTCGGAGCTCACTTCCTTCGTGGGGGAAGTAAAATACGAAGTGCCCTGCCAGTCGTTGCCATTCAGGGTGAGATAGGTCTCGTCGTCCATCACCACTGCCACGTCACGATTCACCGGGAAAATCGAGTTGACCATCTTATTCAGCCGCTGCCGCTGGGTTATTGCCTACAGTTCCGAAACCAGTGGACGTGACTTCCGCTTCCTGACATGTATGTTCACGGAAACGGAGACGGCAATTTTTACCGAAAAATTCGGAAGAAGGTTATGGTTTGGTAGGCAATATGCGAGTGTGGTAAAACATCTAGTCCGTACATCACAACGGAGACGATGAACACTCAGAAATACGTTAAGGAATGTCTCCAGAAGCGATTATTACCAATGGCAGCACGAAGGTCAAGTGGTGTTTTGGCCTGATTTGGCGTCTTGTCATTACGCAAAGAACACTTTAGAATGGTACAAAAGTCAAAATGTATGTTTCGTGCCGAAAGACATGAATCCGCCGAACTGCCCGGAGGCCCGGCCAATCGAGACTTTTTGGGCTTTAACCAAAGCAAAGCTTCGAAAATTTAAAAAACCAGCGGACGACATCAAAACACTTTCAACAGATTGGCCAAAAGTGGTCAAAATGGTGGGCAGTACCACTGTGCAGAAGCTAATGGGTCATGTTCGAGGAAAAGTTAGGAGTCTTGGCTATGATTAAATAGTTTGATTAAACGAGAGTAAAATATCTAATAAAACACAAATACAAATATGATTTGCCAAATAAAATTATTGAAACCAAAAAAAAACATGACTTTTTTGTTATTTTGAAAGTGTGCTTATACTTTCTGGAACATTCTATATAAAAGTGTTCGGAGAACGTCTGACGACAACCAAAAAGCCACAATTACCGAAAGAATAGTGGCCAGAATTTTCAAACGCAATCCCAACCATCCCATCAGAGATATTGGAAACAAATTGGAAAAGTCTCACACAACAGTGCAAAGAGCAAGGAAGCGAGCCGGACTGTCATCATATCAGGTTACAGTGACACCAAATCGAGATGATAGGCAAAACAAAACAGCCAAAGGAAGAGCGCGTAAGTTGTACACGAGTTTGTTGACCAAGTTTGATTGCTTCGTTAAGGATGATGAAACATACGTCAAGGCTGATTTCATGCAGCTCCCAGGTCAAGAACTTCATACGGTTAACGGAAAAAGAAAGGTTCAAGATGAGTTGAAACAGAAATTTTTTTCAAAGTTCACGAAAAAATACTTAGGTTGGCAGGCGACTTGTACCTGTGAGCGAAAGTTTCGTTACAACTGGCACTGTCAACCAAGATATTTATGTAAAGGAATGCTTACAAAAACGCTTAACGCTTAACGCTCAAAAACGCTCTTGAAGAAACATAGTTGTTCCGTGCTATTTTGGCCAGACCTCGCTTCTTGCCACTACGGAAAAATGGCTTAGGAATTGCATACTGCCAATTGTGTGCAAATCGCACCCAAGAGAAAAACACTCCAATCTCGCCGGAACTGCGCCCAATTGAAAAATATTGGGCAATCGTAAAGAGAAACATTGAGATAACTCAAATAACAGTTGAAAGTGTAAAACATCTCAAGGAAAATTGGCGTTCAGTATCAAATAAGGTGGATATAACAGCGGTACAAAACTTGATAGAAGGTGTGAAACGTAGAGCAAGACAGTTCACATTTGAAAAATCGGAAACCTAATCAAATAATTTTCTTGTGTTCTGCAGACGACGCACTTAAAAAAGAAATAAAAATTGATCATTTATATATTGAATTAATCAGTGTGCACTTAATTATGTTAGACCAGTTTTTGACCGTTCCACCCTTTACTATTGATAAGTATCACAGCCGTGGTGACACAAAATTGAAATAAGGAACAAGAACTTGATTGGTACTAATAAGCGTGTAATCACTTCAGATGCAAAGTAAGGAATGAGATATTTTTATTTATATTTTAACCGCCCAGTTGGTTGCTAGGTTGCTTTGCAGCTCGGTTGCTCCAACATCTGAGGCTGTGTTGCTGTGATCCAACATCTCCCCCCTTTCAATCCATCAAGTAGGGTCGGAACCTTGCAGGCAGCCGTATCAAACGTCTATCTCGATCAGGAACGGGATCAACAACTGGAGGGGCTGGTACTTCTTCTTCGGATGCTTCGGAATAGAAGGAGTCATCAGATTCAATGGGATTTTCATTTGCAGCAGGAATCTCGGGTTCGTCGTCATCAGCGTTCACATGGTGCTTTGGAAGTTCTGAACTTGAGAGTCCAAATCCGTCGAAGAATACAGATAGAGGTGATGGATCTTGATGTGAACTATTGTTAGGAACACGTTGCTTCAATTGATTCGCCTGGGAACGGATGAGGCGTTGACGATCTTCTAGGTACACATTATAGTTAACCTTTCCAATTCGCTCTACGATGGTAGCCTTCTCCCAGTTCCACGTGTTGTTTTGATGTACTTGAGCGTATACTGTTTCACCTGCTGCAAACTGCCGTTTGAGTGCACCATGCTTCTTATTGAAAGCTGCATTTTGCTTCTCTGCTTTGTCGGAGGATGTTGATGGAGTTTCTGTTGGCGGTTTTCACAGTGAGAAAACAGTTCGTATTGGCCTCTGGAACATCATTTCGGCAGGAGATTTTCCACCTAAGTCGCTTGAAGGAGTGGTGCGATATACTTGGAGAAAAACTTGCAGTGCTTCTTCTAGAGTCTCTCCTCCCGAACGAATTTTCCGTAAGCTTCGCTTTAGGGTATCCACAAATCGCTCTGTCAGTCCATTTGATTGAGGGTGGTAAGGGGCTGTACGAATGTGGTTGATGCCGAGGTTTTCACAGAATGTCCGGAATTCATGGCTGGTAAATTGAGTTCCGTTGTCGGATACAATGGTTTCCGGAACGCCGAATGTAGAAAACGTCTGTTTGAGGAGCTTGATTGTCGTTTTTGAGGTGATCGTCCGAGTCGCAAACACTTCTGGCCATTTTGTATACGGATCGACAATCACGAGGAAATACATACCGTCGACAGGACCAGCATAATCCAAGTGGATGCGTGACCAAGGCTTCGATGGAAACGGCCATGATTCAAGAGTCGTCTTGGGTGGACTTTTTCCTGCGGCAGAACAGGGTGAACATCGCTTGACGAAATCTTCTATGTCCTTGTCAATTCCGGGCCAGTAGATGAAACTTCGAGCGATTACCTTCATTCGGACTATCCCTGGATGACCACGGTGAAATTGCTTCAAAATCTGCCGTCGAAACTTGTCGGGTATTACCACTCTGTCGTGGAACATCACGCAGTCGTTGACTAGACTGAGCGATTCCCGCCTGTGGTAGTAGGGAAGGGCTTCTGGATTAGTGATTGAAGCTTGATTGTTTGGCCATCCTTCACGTATGTACTTCGTAACCAGCTGCAACGTTTTGCTTGATCTGGTAGCTTTTTGGAGAGCATCGAAAGATATGGGTACCTTGTCCACAGTGTCCGTCAGAATGCTTGCCATGTCTTCTTCTAGAGTAACTGCAGCAACTACGTACTCCTCTTCTGGTCGAATGTTGCGATCGATGAGCCTTGACAACATGTCTGCACAGCCAAAGTCGTTGGTAGCCACATGCTGAATCTGGAAATCGTAGTTCAGAAGAGTCAGTGCCCATCGCTGTAGCCGGTTTGCGGTGTGAAGTGGTATGCCCTTTTTTGATCCAAAAATCGATAGTAAAGGCTTATGGTCCGTTAATAGCGTGAAACGTCGTCCCAGCAGGTACTTGTGGAATTTCGTAACAGCGTACACCAGAGCAAGTGCCTCTTTCTCCGGTTGACCATAATTCCGCTCCGCTGGTGTGAGTGAGCGTTATGCATGTTAAATTGTCTTCAAACTGCCATTTGGGAACTCATGGAATATAACTGCGCCAATACCTGTGCTTGATGCGTCGGCTGCAACAATCATCGGTAGCTTGGGGTCATAATGAGTTAACAGCAACTTTGATTGAAGAATCTTCTTGAATTCATCGAAAGACTGTTGGCATTCCGAATTCCACTCCCACTTGACACCTTGTTTCAGCAGCTTATCCATTGGGTGTCGCAAACTGTGCATATTCTGAACAAATCTTCCATAGAAATTGATTGCTCCAAGGAAAGATCGAAGCTCGGAAATGTTGGTCGGAGGTGGAATCGATGCAATGGCCTTCAGTTTTTTAGGATCCGGACGTATGCCTTGAGGGTCGACAATGTGTCCTAGATATCCAATTTCCGTTTGGTAGAAACTGCACTTCTCTAGCTTGATGTGGAAACCATATTCTTGCAAACGACTGAATAGCACGTAGAGTGAATCATTGTGTGACTTCCAGTCCTTTCCGAAAATGATCAAATCATCGATGAACGAACGGGTTCCCGGAATATCGGCTATCATGCTATCTATCAAACGCTGAAATGTTCCTGGTGCCGATTTCACTCCTGGAGCGAGTCTGTTGAACCGGAACAATCCTCTGTGGGTGTTGATAGTGAGGAGCTTCTTGGAGTCATTCTCCACTTCTACTTGCAGCTATGCATCTGACAAGTCAATGATGCTGAACACGGTGCTTCCGTTGAGTTGCGTAAAAATGTCCTCCGGCGTTGGCAGAGGATAGTGATTGGTTTCCAGAGAATCGTTTAATCCCGTAGAATAATCTGCACAAATCCGTACTCGTCCATTTGGCTTGCGAACTGCTACAATCGGCGCTGCCCACTCTGAGAAGTCAACTGGTGTAATGATTCCAAGATTCTGCAGGCGGGTTAGTTCGCCGTCAACGAGTGGAACCGTGTTGAAAGGAACCGGTCGCTTGGAACAAAATACGGGCTTGGCATCAGGTTTCAGGAAAAGCTTCACTTTGGTCTTTGTGCAGTGACCCAACGATTCGTCGAAAACTTGAGCGTGCTTTGCTTGAAGTTGTTGAAGTGAATTATTGGTTGATGGCTTGTTTTCAGATCCAATGTGATTGCAGATTGCGTCGAACGGTATTGACCACAGGTTGAGCAGGTCGATCCATTCTATGCCCAGAACATTAAGATCAGGAACAGACGTCACAAAACATCTTGCTTGCTTCACAACGCCATTGATAGCCGCATCACACTGGAACTCACCGATCAGATCTAGAGGCTCGCCGGACGCATTGACAGCTTTTATTGAGGATAGCTTTGCTTCTGGCTTCTTAAGCATCATCCAGGTTGATTCGGAGATCACTGTGATATCGCTTGCTGAATCCAACTGGAGTGAAACTGCATCACCGTTGATTGATATCGTTACAAATTTTCTCTTCCTGCTTTGATTCGCAATTTGATTCACGATGAAAACGCTTCTGGTTTGCGTGGCTGATCCGTTCTTTTTTTTCCCTTGAAACGTTTGTCTTGAGGTGGTTTGGATGAACTGTCTGTAGCCTTCTTGATGCAGCCACAGTACCCCTCCTTATGGCCAGTTCGATTGCACGTCTTGCATTGATGAGTAGAAAACGGACAGTCACGAACAAAATGCATTTGGCCGCATTGCCAACAGGGAGTACGGGGTGTCTTCGATTCCATCTTCATCGAATGCTGGTGAGGCTTACCGGGTTTCTTCTCCGAGACTGCACGTACGGATGACTTCAAGCTTGATTGCTGCTCGATCATCGATGTGTCTGCTTTCAGGTTTACGAGGCGTTGAAACTCGTCGATGAGCGTCTGGAGTGTTACCGGATGTTCCGTCGTTTCGCCTTCGATGCGTGATAGGAGTCGGGCTCGGATTTCTGCATATCGAGGAGCTTTGAGTCCGCAGACAAACACTAAGCACTTAAACTGGTCGATCTTGCAATTCTGGAACTCGAATTCTTCCACAGCTCTGTTCACAATGCCGCCATAGCTGATTATGTCATCGCCTTCCGACTTGACTAGCTGCAGACACTGGAACCGTCGGTGGAAAATAGAGGATTGCATGCCGAAAATCTTCTTGAGTGTTGAGATGGTTTCGGCGAACTGAAGATCCTTGGGTTGCTTTGGAAGAATGTAATTCACGTATCGGCTATGAGATGCGGTATCCAGCTTCCTCAGGAGTAACCGAACTTTGGCAGCGTCGTCCAAATTCCTGGCATCACTCTCGAATAGCTCCGTGTACCGGGAAAACCACTTCTCGAATGTAATCCCGTTGTCCGGATCGAAGGTGAATTCACTGATGTTGGTTGATAGCGCTTCTAAGATTTGTTCAGTGTTCGGAGGTGCAGGAACGACCAACCGCGTAAGAAGTTGCGTGATTTGCAGAATGGCCTCTTGCAGTTCGTTTCCTCCGTTAGCTCTTCCGCTGTTTCCTTCCGTCGGTGGTGGATTCACAGGCATTCTTCCGGATGGATTCGTGATCTGGAACGCTTGAAAATCGTAGCTTCCAGGAAATACTCGTCGCCAACTGATAAGTATCACAGCCGTGGTGACACAAAATTGAAATAAGTAACAAGAACTTGATTGGTACTAATAAGCGTGTATTCGCTTCAGATGCAAAGTAAGGAATGAGATATTTTTCACTTGTTGATTTGGTTAAACAAGCAACCGCCCAGTTGGTTGCTAGGTTGCTTTGCAGCTCGGTTGCTCCAACATCTGAGGCTGTGTTGCTGTGATCCATCAACTATCAGGATCATAGCAATCGTCGTAGTGGAACTAAGTATTGGAAGGTGCATTTGAAGCTGTTGAGAACGATTAGGGCAAACCTAGGGCTGTCGGATTATTATATCACCAAGCGATTCAACGCCAACCAAGGTATCGTCAGAAGGATTCGTCTGCGAGAAGGATTTCGATCTTTTTAAGCCAGTATGCATTTGGTTCCTTCCTGGTAGGACAATGAAGCAGGTTCTAGTGGCCAAGGGACGTGCCTGGAAGTTGTACAATGAGGTTTTTACGTACGTTTGTGAAGATGGATAATGGGCAGCTTCCCGGGCAAAAACCTAGAACCATTGGTGGAACACCGATGAGATGCCCTTAGCAAGTTCAAATTCGTAGCGGCGGGGTGCCGTTCTTTTAACGCGCACACTTCTGAACGGAGTTGCTTCACTGTTTTTGCCGTCACGGTTAGAGTTCGACTGAGAGAGCTGTCAAATTTGGTCTGCTGACTCATGGGTTACTATGATTGATGCTGCATGGGTAGTTTCGTCAGCGTGGGTGAAAGTAAACTCATGAGAAATCGGCAATCAATGTCCAAAGTATCGTGTTTTCAACAAAGTATTCATAGAGTAGAGGGATGTACAGTTAAATGCACCAGTGGAGGCTGCATTAACAATTTCATTGTGATTCATTTATTGACTCTATCAGCCTATACCGGGAAACCGCTAAGAATCTGATAAATAGCCATACATTATTCACCGAACCAATCCATCCTGCTTAGTTCGACACCTGTAGTCATATCCCTCAAACGAGGCCAAAAACACTAAATTCATTTATTGGCCTTGCTCGAAATAGCAACCTAGAGGAGAAGAGTTAATCTGACAATGTTCGTGCCTCGAGCCAAACTGGCCAGGCCAGGCGTTGGTCCCTCAGAGGCCGCTCGTTCGTCATAATTAATATCACTAGCAGCTGTCGCCAACCTGGATTGTCCTTGGGGTGATAATATAAGCACTGCTGCGCCCATCCGCGCCGCCCCACAACGGCCACATTATAGGCTGAGTTCGGATTCATTGCGTCCCACGCATCGATCTGATGAGCTGCTAGGTAAGCTTTTCACATGAATTCATATAACGAACACGGGTCCTTGCTGCCGTTGAAAATCCACTGTTAATTTGCACCCCGCTCTGAGACTCCGGGCAAGAATGAGTATGTGTGTCTGACAGGTCAGCAGAAGCCATTTCGCGAATGAACTTCGTAATACAAGAACTGCTGCCCAAGCGCGGCAAACGATCGAACACCCCCTCCCCCCACATCCTTTCCAGCGCTTCCGCTTAGATCATCATTGCAATGGCACACGTGCAATCATAATTAACCTCGATTTCTGACGCTATACGTGCTAGATGATGCCAGCTACCTGTCCACCGGAGCATGCCAAGGACGCGGTTGCGGAAATGCGAGCCTACACTGATGGGATTTGAGGCGGCGAAACATGGTCATGATTGATATTAACTATCATTCAAAATTAAACTCGCCCTGGAAATCCCTCCGGATACGGCCGGCCTGTCGGATGGTGGCTCTTTTCAGCCAAAAGCAGGAACCCGCGCGGCCTGCATATGTTGGGCAACAGTAATGGATCCTAATGGAGGTTTTAGGGACACACACACATTCGCTCTCAGTGGCGAAGGCAGGAAAATGGGCTCGGTTGGTTCGATGAATTTATGACGCAACTACATCAAACGGCACTGATTCATTCCATTATGGTAATTATCAGTGAAGCCGAAGAGAGTTATTGTAATTTGCGGTTGATGGTGTTTCACGTAAATGGTCTTTAATTCAGTAGCAATGTGATGGGCGCAGAGTTGTGACACATTATTATCTATCACCATGATCAACTCCATTAGCGGAATGATTTCGGAACCATTATTTTTGGAGGGGATTCCACGAAGCACATATTCGAAATTTGAAGCCTGATTAAACCGATCATAAAAAAATGCTTACGGCCCAAACTTGGAATCTTGATTAAACTTAGCTCCCTTGAAAACATAATGCAAACTCGTCAGCAGCCACAACCCGGCCAAAACCCTTTTGATCCCCTCCGCTCCTTCCCATATTTGACGAGCTGCATTAACTTTATCTCGATAATTCCAGCCCGATTGAATCAAACTTTGTGATAATGGTGGCACTTTTTCCCTTTATCTTTTCGCTTACATTACAGAAAACGTCCATTCCGAGTCACTGAGGCGAAACACACGGAAGAAGCAGGTCCTGCGGTGGCCACCGTGACCAACCACCAACTCGGACAGAGCAGCCCAGTCGGAGAAAGGAGAAACTTTTTAATGGAAACGCCAAGTGCAACTTTATCGTTCAACTATGTTTAATCGCCAAAATGATACAGTTCTGCTTAACAGGTAAGTTTCTCCTCCGGATGGATCTTTTCCGCCATTTCGGCATTGTCATTTGCTATCGCTGTGGGGGAGAGAGTAGGTGGCCCCAAAATGGACCGATGGTTAAGGGGGGTTCTATTCATTCCAACCAGATGTGCGAATGAGAGACTGTTTTGGCGAACAGAAATTCAATCTGAATGTGACAATTGTCTGCTCGTTTCATCCAGGAGGAAGTTTTTCCTTCAAAGAATTTTTACAGTATTATGAAAACACCGTGGGAGCAGAAGATTTTAAAGAGAAGTTTCGAACTGACTTTTTGACATAACCTTGAATTTCGTTTTCCTAAATGACCTAGATCAACTCAAGGTGAATTTTATATCTCAGGTGGTCTATTTTCTTCAGTTGGTGGGGAAGACGGGTGAAGTAGCGGGGTATCAAATGAGATTTAGCGGTGGAGCGAAAGAGTAAGGAATACTCAATAGTGTATTACGCACATAATGACAGCTGTTGATTGTAATTTTGCCTAGGAGTGAAGAGTTATAAATGAATGTAAACGGTGTGCGCTAAACGTTTTGTTTACAAACATTAGCATGTGCACTACCCCCCCGAAATATTGGTAAACAAACCGTGCAGCCTGACGCATCATATTCCATGGCATAGAACACAGGCCTGGCAGTGTGAAACTAATCATCTCCTTTACTCGTTCGGTTCAAAATGGAGCTGCGAGTTTGACATCACAGGCACTATTGCATAGGTGTAAAGGGGACAACTTCAGTATGTCATACCAGTATTTAACTTGATATGGATCGTATTAGTATGCGTTTAAACATAGCTGAAATTCTCATATACACACAGAAAAAAATAATTAATTTTAACAAGCGCGTAAAATTTCCCCTCGTGTAATTTCAAGCCAAAGGAGCGCAAACAACGATATTGTTTGCAATCTTTCATACAACAGGCTCGATTTAAGCGTTATCTGGCTTAAATTTACATGAAATGTCCCATTATGTTCTGCCAAATCTAGCATTCCCTTTATGTGAATTAGATAACGCAGAAAATTCAGTGTTTCTTTTTATCTGTGCAGTATTGAGACCACCTGATATATTAAATTCACCATGGCTCAACTAAGAATGGCGAATTTTATTCTCCTGCATTATTGAGTTTAACACCAACTTAACTAAACCTGGCAAAATGAATCGGATGAATTTCTTTTGGCAGGAGTCCGTGGTTTGTTTATTTCATCTGTTTGAATTCGAAAACAAACAAACCACGAATACCTGTCAAAACTGAATTTCATTCATCAGGATGAACCACACGTTCACTAGTGACTTCATCTTGCAAAATTATATTCTTCGTGAAAGTGTTCTTTGCTAAGATGAATCGAATTCATTCACTCGCACTTGCATGCAAGAACTTTTGAAATGAACATAGTACACTCAGTAGCAAAAAAAAGCCGTGCAAAATGTTTTCATCAAGTGGTTTGGACAGCTAACGTCAAAATTGACGCTCGAACATGAATATTTTCCTTTTTCACCCGATATTGACCATGCTGAAATATCGGTGCAGAAAAAATCCGAGGCGTTGTCATCATACAGGTTTGGGCCGAATAAATATGATGAATTCGCCTGGGCTTTGTTTTTGCACCGATAGTTCAGCATGGTCAATATTGGGTGAAAAAGGTAAATTCTCATGTTGGAGCGTCAACCAGCTGTAGCGAATTTTCCGAACTTCATTAGAGCAATCACACCGGTCGTTGACATTTGTGCTTCTTAGTTACACACAGTGCTCTCATTTAAACTTAGTCGCTCACACCATCTTTCTTAGCCTGTTTGTCGATCGAAAGACCACTGACGGTGCACCGTTTGTGCACAATCCGTTTTCTTTGCTCTATAGAAAGACTGCGCATTTATAAATTTCCGTGTAAAAAATTAAAAAACATGAAAACATGGTACCAACGGCTTTACTTCCCTTCCAAAGGAAGATGTGACCAGATTTTATCACCTCAGAAAAACCACCGACGTCGACTGGGATTGAACCCAGATTCACTGGAGTGCCAAGAAGCAGTCACGATTACCACTAAACCACCGACGCCGGCATGAAATAAACAAGTTGAAAGTACTGTCATGCGCATGAGCATGATTGACCGCTAGAGGTTGCTACTCCGATGATGCCAGATCAGCTGTTACTACACAGAAAACCAACTGATGATGCTTGGGATTAACATACATCTTCAATGTGTAAAAACTGGTGATCCCAAACTAAGACAATACCGGCGCCGGCGCCGGCCCCGCCCGAATGAAGGTCAAGTAAAGAAAGGGTAGGAATATGTTGACGTGATACTCGCTTTATTGGAAGCCGCGGAGTCCACTACACTTCCACGAGAAGTCACTGGGATTTTTGATAGGATTGGGTGGCAGCAAGGTTCGTGTTGGTTAACGATAAGCTGTCTAGTGAATATTTAAACATTAGTACCGGTATCCGATTTGGACCGATTTAAACCATCAGAAGGATGCCAAAATGTGATCGTGGCTTTTCATTGGAAAGACAAAGTGATTTTTTATAATCCTGAAGAGCCGATTTTGACCGGTTTAAACCAACAGTAAGGATACTAATGGGGCCACTCACAGAATGTGATAGTTGTATTTCATTAGGAAAACAAGTAAATTCATCTCAACGCCTGAGAGCCATTTGGACCGATCTACACCAACAGTACGGATGCCCCTGTAAAGGGTGTATTCGATAAAAATGGCACACACATATATACTCATCAAAATTAAACTGATTATCGGATTTTCTTGAAATTTTCAGGGATCGAAGAACTACTAATGAGTTTTGATTTACAACATTTGTTTTATTCAATTTCGTCTCTCATCCCGAATGCCCACACCTTCCTTTTCACTCCACCCATCAAATTTTGTACAACCGATTTTCCCAGTTTTTGTTGTTTTTACCCAAATTTTCTTCAATTCTAGCTCTGTTTTTATAGTTTTGGGATGTTTGCGAAGTTCCGTTTTCATAATTGCCCAGAATTTTTCAATTGGACGAAGTTCCGGTGAATTTGGTGGGTTCATATCCTTTGGCACAAAATTGACTCCGTTGGCTCGGTACCACTCCAATACGTTTCGAGCGTAGTGGCAGGATGCTAGATCAGGCCAAAACAGAGTTGATCCTTTGTGCTTCTTAATGAATGGCAAGAGACGCTTCTTAAGGCACTCTTCCGTGTAAATCGCACCGTTTATTGTTCCGGAAGTGATGAAGGGAGCACTTATTTCACCACATCCGCAAATCGCCTGCCAGATTAGAAACTTCTTTGCAAATTTCGATAGTTTCTTCTTTCGAACATCCTCCGGAACATCGAACTTCGACTTGGCAACGAAATATTCTTGCCCAGGAAGTTGACGGAAGTCGGCCTTGACATATGTTTCGTCATCCATCACGATGCAACCGGATTTGGTGAGCAGCTTCGTGTAAAGTTTCCGGGCGCGGGTTTTCGCAGTGATGTTTTGTTTTTCATTCCGGTTTGGGGCTTTTTGCACTTTGTAAACATGTAACCCAGCACGCTTCATGGTTTTCTGCACAAAACCGACTGACACCTTAGACTTTTTAGCGACATCTCGAATTGACATGTTTGGACGGTTCTTGAATTGTTGTACGACTTTCCCGGCCATTTTACTGTCCATTGGACCACTTTTACGACCACTCCCTTCCTTCCTTGGGACACTCAGACGCTCCTTGAAGGTTCTTATTACACGAGACACAGTTGTATTTGCAATTCCAAGCCTTTTAGCAATCCACCGGTGGGACGCCCCTGGATTTTGATTGTGAGTGCACAAAATTTTCTCACGGACAATTTCTTGTTTCGACGACATGACTGGAACTACTGGATGTATAACTATGAAACTTGGCAGATGTAAATAATACACTATGGATAAGATCAACTCAAATTTCTAGGTTTTTTACGCATACGATTCAAAAGTCACAGAAGATTTTCTGTGTGCCATTTTTATCGAATACACCCTTTAGTCACTTAAAAAAAGGGGAAAGTGGTTTATTTTGTTCCAAGATACGGTGGCCCGACGAGCATGGCGAACTTATAATTTGGATCACAATTAATTATGTACTCACCACCGACCCATCTTACCCGGCGAACCACGAGTTCTTATACTAACTCGATCACTTGCGCAACGAGCAATGGGCAACCGAAACAATAAACAAAACACTACAAAACACACAAAATATTGCGGAACAAAGTATCGTCACAACCGATACAACCGATTCAACCGATGCACAGTGGGCAAGAACTGATGAAAACTAAGGAAAAAATCTGTAAATTTTGTCGCTTTTAAGCGCGGCTTTTAAACAAAGCCATTTCCGCTTGGAAATTGTCTGGGGTACCGAATGGAACTGGTTTCAATCACCGCACGAATATAGTTGTGGAGTTAAAGAGCTTATTTTACCCCACTTCCCCTTATATTCTTGAATAATTTGTAGATATCTTTGCTCGGAGTGGCTGAAGATCAACCAAATAAAACTAGTCCTATATAAAATTTCCTAGAAAATCGAATAAAGGTTGCTGCAACTACCGCATGGCTCTGTGAACGAAGATATGGATTGTTTTACCCCACTTGCACTTGTATTGTGGAATAGTTTATAGATGTCTTTGCTCAAAGTGGCTCAAGATCAACCAAATAAGACTAGTCCTATGTAAAATTTCCTGAAAAATCGAATAAAAGTTAGTTCATTTACCACACAACTCTGTGAACAAAGCTATGGCTGATTTTACCCCACTTCGCCTTATATTCTTGAATAGTTTATAGATATCTTTGCTCGAAGTCGCTCAAGCTCAACCAAATAAGACTAATACAATGTGAAATTTTCTGGAAAATCGAATAGAGGTTATTTCAACCACCGCACGGCTCTGTGAACGAAGATATGGCTGATTTTAACTCACCTCCCCAGCTTTGGTCGAGTTAAAAAAATACTTTAACAGAACGAGTTTGAGAAACGATTCAAACCAACAATAGTTATGCTGTTTGGGTCACTCACAAGTGTGTGTGTGTGTGGTTCACTCCAGCAGGAAACAAAAATACCTTAAAACATCGAGTTTGAGAACCAATTTAAAACAACAGTAAGAATACCGCTAGGGCCACTCACAAATTTGGATGGTTTTTTTCAATGGAATACAGTTGTAGCATCGATTTAAACCAAAATTTAAATGACGTCTCACCCACCACAACATTGCCGTCTCCAGCAGTCCACGCGATTTGCGCTGAGTTTCACATTATCTCATTTTCTGCGCAGGCTCTTTGTCACTGAATCCATAAAAGCTGCCGTCTGTCTCTTCAGACTGCTTTGTAACGGTATCTTGGTCACTTTCTTCTTCGACGATCGGTGGATCCGAACTTTTCTCCAGCTGGAACTCGAATTTGACGTTGTCGCTTTCCTCGTTGCACGACGCGTTTCTCGGACCACTGACTGCAGGCGTCTCTTTTACGAACTTTGCGTCACGACTCACTATGGCTTATCTCGTTGCTCTGTCAACTGTTTCGCTATCCACCTGTGAGCCTGGTCTGGATTTTACACGTCCACACACATAATTTTTGTGGAAGCATTTCTCGATAACCATTTGACAGATTGTGACGAAATTTACACGAAAGTTAGTTTTTCCCAAATGGCCATGCAATAAAAAGTTATGCACAAAAGACACTATTGAATTTCTTTCGAATACAAGATTTTGTCTGTTGTAGCCCATTGTAGCACGGAAACTAAGTCTGACAGCAATGGCCTTTCCTCTTTGTTAGACTTGATCAAGCTTTAATAACCACTGAATATCCTAATCATGCCATTGTATGAAGGGCCAAAAAGGGGTTGGGTGGATCGATAGGCAACATCACTTATATGTTCGTTTCCACAGGGATAAGAAGGATCTCCTTCCAACAACAAGATTGAACAATTGGTCATAATAGCGAGCTACATAACATGAGGATGCCCCAATGGGCGGGATGAAGAGCTTCTTTAGTCTGTTGATTAAAGTAAAGTAAAACAAACGATAAGTCCATACTTTTCACTCGTCAAAGGGCAGTTTTCGTTCTTTTCAAGCTTCTCGAGTATCTTCCCCGATCTAGGTCACTCAAGGGGGGTACTTTTAGGATTCAGTACATGGAATAGATTAGCGGAGGACCTAGATTGCACAACTAAAATTTCCTGGTATGGATGTTCTTGGACTTAATGGTAGTGGTAATGACGTTGATGGATAATTCACCGGCGGCGAATGCGCTGGCCACCGCAAAGACGAAATTCTATGAGGTACGTCAATGTTCTTTGATTCGCAGGTCCTAAAGGATTTGTAATACAAAACCTCCTAAACCGAAGTGTACTTGCTGAACCTAAATCCTACCTCAAGTCTTCAGTGCGAATGACGCCATTTGAACTGTGGTTTGGTACGTTGCCAAGCTTGGAGAAGGTAATATTCGGATGCAGGGTGTTTGCATGGAATCAAAGCTAATCAAGGAAGAAGCTTGATTTAAAGATCAGGGAAGTGGTCATTATGCGCCAAGACCTAAAATGCTGCAGGTTCTGGGACAGTAAGCATCGGAAGATCATAGTGGACCGAGATGTCCAGTTCGCAAAACACGTTACTCGTATGGCGTAGAACCGCATGAAACATCACAAGCTCCCTTAGTCATTGTCTTCCCAATTGAAAAAAACAGGAAAAGCTGAAGGAATACAAGATGGTGTGGTAGAACTTGGTGATGATTTTCAAGACTAAGAAGATCTACCAAACCCGATGAGTCTGACAATATAAAACGACCAATACTCCCCTCGTATTCGAAATACTGTGAGTTCGGCGGAAAATGCTTGTGAGGCACAACAAACGAGAGCGTACGCTCCCTGGAAAATTATTGGATTTCGTTGTCGGTTACGCAGGAACTTCTGACGGCTTGCTTTTCATAGATATCCCACAAAGCTATGACGAGTTAGCTGGATATGACGACAACGAGGATCCAAAGTGAACTTGGTTCTCTGACGAAGAACAACGTGTGTGCAGCTGACAACGTGCCCGTCTGGTCTGAAACCCCTCAAGTCGAAATGGGTCTTCATACTAAAGGAATACAAGAATGGTATGCCAGTTCGCTACAAAGCACGCTTGGTGGCGAAGGTTATCTACAGAAGCTGGGACAAAATTCCGAGGGAACCTACGCAACGGTGGCAAGGCTGGCCACAATCCGAGCTGTACTGGCAGTCGGAGTTCAACGCACTGCTCTTCTGCATGGGCATTTGAAGGAAACCATCTACCTGGCCGCTCCGGATGTAATTCAAACAAAGCATGGGCAAGGCTGTCGATTGGTCAAGGCGTTGTATGGCCTCAAAGAATCTCCAAGGTGCGTTTCAACAAAGAGTTGCTGAGGATGGGCTTTATACGATCATAGCACGACTATTGTCTTTACACGTAGCTGGTACACGCCCAATGATGAACTGATCTTGATCCTGTACGTGGAAGACTCTCTGGTGGATGGACGAAATCTATCATCAATTACGCAACTGAAGCATGACCTGGATAAACTGTTTGAGAAAACCGACTTAGGTGAACTGCACCATTTTTTAGGCATCAAAATCCACTACAACTACGAGGCCGGTGTAATGATGCTGACGTAGAATGCAAGTATCGATCGGCTGATGAAACGTTTTGTGATGGATGACTGTAACGTGGTTAAAACTCCAATGGAGACACGCCTATCTGGATAATTGGGATGCTTATGCTGTGCGGTCGACCTGACGTAGGTTTTCCGGTTGGATATCTGGGTCGTATTCAGCGAAACGCTTCTTCTTATTCTTTATTTGCGTTTCAAGTTTATGGTTTTCTCAATTCGCTTACTGCTTGCTCTCAACCTAGTGTTCTAAATGCACTTCCACAGTTATTTATTGAGAGTTTTTTATGCCAGGTTCCATTGTTCCATTTCTATGATTGTGTGGCATGTAAAATTATACCCTATGCCCAGGGAGTCAAGAAATTTACCTGAATGAAAAATTGCAAGACCAGACCGGAAATCAAACCCAGCCACCTCCAACATGGTGTTGCTTGGTAGCTTTGCCTCTGTGGACTGAGCTAAGGGAGCAGTAAAACGCAACGACTCTACATTGGCAATCACTAAAGCACGTGGTCCGGAACATTCAAGGTATCCAGTGGAATGGCATTACTATTCCGACAAGACGGGCCTCCGATATCTCTGATGAGAAATCCGTCAGTGACTACTTGTTCAAGGTGTTCGGATATTCCGTCTCCTGGTAAAGCAAGTTGTACCAGACTGTAGTAACATCATCCAGTGAGGCAGAATATGTAGCTCTGAATCTGGTGGCAACTGAAGAAATTTGGCTAGAAAGAGTTCTCGAGGACTTGAGGAAAGCTACTATCTACGAAGACAACAGGGGCTTCAAATGAATGGCGAAGAGTATGGAGATGAAGTGCACCAAACATATCAACGTCAAACATCATTTCCTTCATAACAATGTGGCATTAGGATCCCCGAAGACTAAACCAATCAAGACCGAGGATCAGAGAGCTGATATATTTACCTAGCCGTTGGAGTCAACCCGTTCCAAGACTCTATGGTCAAACCTAGGATTAACAGTTTGAGAAGGGGTGTTGAAGTATTTGATCAGTCTATGCAATCTTATGTTTTTCAAAATAGGTCCTTCAACCCTAGACCCCTAGCAACCTAGCGTATTTATTCCCAATAAACGATAAGTTCATTGTTTCACTCGTCAAAATCATTCGTCTTTCTTGTCGAGCTCCATGATAATCTCCCCAATCTAGTGCACTCAAGAAGCACTGAGTCGTTGAAGTTTTTGTACTTTTTCGATGAAATGTACAGGTCTGAACTACGAGTTGGCCAGTTCATAACCTGGTTATTTCTTTCACCAAGGAACTCTCTTACGTGAATCGCAGCGTTATCTTGTTGAAAGCTGAAGCTGTTAGCTGTTGTCCATAAAATTCTCAGTGAATGGAATGAGAACACACTCTCTAGTTGGTCGGCAATCAACTCTGTCCTCTATTGCACCGATGACCTCTCATTTCTAGGTTTGACCTTCTTAGGCATGGTTGCGTCGCACACACTTGGTAGTAACTCTATGAGTTGATCACAGAGTGTGATGTCCTCCATCTGTAGGGAAATTGAGTGGGTGCTCTTCCCACCTCACGCTGCCTAGTATTGTGGACGATACTATAACAACCCAAGTGGCACACCTGTTGCCATTCGGTTGAGATAACATAAATATGACTTGTTAAGTCATAATCAAGTTACTACAACGTATTATGATCGTAGTGTGCTACTTGGGAAACCGCCAAGTGATCGCTATGAGAGTAGCCACCCTTCAGTTGCTCGACAACCCAGGGCTGCAATACGAACCGTAGATAATCAACTCCGTTTCGTTTCGGAGGTAAATACTTTTGATACCAACGTTGGCCAGGTCGGTTTTGAGCCTTACCAAGGCTTCTGACAGAATCGGTTTTTTGGGTTGGTAACGCAACTCTCCCACTCCAGCACTCAGCCTCGTTTGAGGTAGACACAACCTCTTGAATTGACCGTCGTCCATAATACCACCAGTTTGGACCTATCTACAACCCAGCTGCGAATACCAGCAGGGATGCGATATGGGTAGGATATTTTGGTGCGTTCCGATGCCAACTCGTGAACTGCCTGACACTGAAGTTGCTGAGTTACCTCACAGTGGTCCAGGTTTAGTTGGGCTACCTGCACTGTGATTAGCTTCTGGGATCACCATTGTAGGCCGGGCAGTTTGCCATCCTGTTTTCCGGCGCATGTCAGTCACTTTGGAGACTCCTTGCAGGAAAACCAAAAGGCTCGGGTTTACATTTCAAAACTTTTTGTACAACTAATTCGTTAACCCCAGGGCATGTACCGATTTTCGATGCATCTGAAACTTTCCTTAGGCAGCCGTCAGCCTTAACGTGGCTGTCTGTGTTCCAGTTGGTCCCTTCCGTAGCCGTATGGTTGTTTGTGGTCACCTCGACCGAGGAGATCTCACCTGCTTCTTTGATCCCAAGCGGGTTTTTACACTGGAGAGTCACTTGCGTCTATGAAGTAGCTCATCAAATCTTCCAGTCCGCCTCTAGACAGTTTGCTATGAGGTACCAGATGGGTCTCCATCGATTACCTGTTGAGTATCTCAAATTATAATAATCCGTCCACTACATCACAAAACATTGCAAATGGTCGAGTGGATTGGAGATAATGAAATCATTGGGTACAGGACCAAGTGCTTGGACATCAATAGAAGCAAAGTTGCCGGAAGACACGAAATCTACGGAGTCTTATTTTTAACAGTTCCCTCAATCGTAGTTTTGAATGGATTAGCAAACGACTCCCAAGAGCCAGCAATGTCGGTTGCCCACAGACGAGACTTTACAATGCAAGATAGCTGAGTGCCTTCGAGTGGCTGCAGTATACAACTCGTGAGAGCTGGCAGAGACTTCCACGATCTTTTGAGACCAATGCTGGTCAACATAACAGTAGCATGAAAAGTTATAATCTTCAAATTAATATAATTATTAAATGCTGAATCTATAAAATTACAAAACTAAGTAAACAACATGTTACCAATAGAAGAAGAAAAAAGATTCCTATTTAGGTTGCGCATTTTAAATTTTTGTCGTTCCTTGGATTTGTGCCTACAAAAATTCGAAGTTGCGATGCAAATTGACCATGATGGCAGCCTTTTTTGCCGTTTTTTTCAGAAACTTTCACCTTTAAACAAAAAATTACATAAACCCATCATAGCCTAACCTAACGACCAAAACTAACCCTTCTTTTTCTCACCATCTGTCCTTCTCTTTCCAGTGCTGCTCCTGCTCGTCTCTCCAGTACTCAGTGCTGACTGGACGGCCAGCTGCCCGTCCAGCTGCACCTGCAAGTGGTCCAGTGGCAAGAAGTCGGCCCTCTGCAATAACCTCTCCATTTCCTCGATTCCATCCAATCTGTCAGCCGAGCTGCAGGTACTGGAACTGAACGGAAACAACATTGCGTACCTCAACCGGGAAGAGTTCACCAGTCTGGGGTTGGTGAATCTGCAGAAGATCTACCTTAAGCACTCCCGGGTGAAATACGTCCACCGGGAGGCATTCACCAATCTCAAAATCCTGATCGCCGTGGATTTGAGCGAGAATGAGATCGAATCGCTCGACAAGCAAACATTCGCTGGAAACAATCGGTTGAGGGAAATCATTTTGCGCAACAACCCACTCAAGCAATTGGTGGCGGATCAGTTTCCAGTGCTGCCGTTCCTACGGGAGATTGATCTTCACAGCTGCCAGCTGAGCAGTATAGAAGAGACGGCATTCTCAAACTTGGAAAATTTGGAGTTTTTGGACTTAACACAGAATCGGCTGGAGTTTTTGCCGCACTACGTGTTCAACCACATGAAGAACCTTAAGACGTTGGTGCTGGAGGAGAATCCCTGGAACTGTGACTGCCATCTGAGAGAATTTAGGGGATGGTATTTGAATAAATCATTGAATCGAAGAAGCTTACAGTGCCACAGGCCTTTCAGTTTGAAAGGGCTGACGTGGGAATCGGTGGAGACGGACCAATTCGGGTGTGTACCACATGTGGAGGTTTTTCGGGACAATGCGGATGACATTGAGGACCTGGGAGCAAACATCACCTACCGATGTATGGCATATGGGGATCCTGAACCAACGGCGACATGGGACCTCAACGGGAAGATTGTGGATCATGAACTGGTGGAGACTGAGCGAGTAACTAAGATCGGAGAACAGACGATAGTGTGGAGTAATTTAACGATATTGAACATAACGAGTAACGATTCCGGATTCTACACGTGCACTGCCAGCAACAAGATCGGATTCGATAGTAAGAACTACAGTTTGATTCTGCCGGAGGTGGTTGAACGAGTGATCATCAAGACACCGGAGACGTTCTGGTACTTTGGGCTGATCCTGGGGATATTTGGAACGATCTTCGGATTGCTTTCGCTTTCGGTGGTGATCTGCTTATGTAAGAGAAAGTTTCGAACGCGACGGAGAAAGAAGAATATCAAAAGTAGTGTAAGTTTCAACGACCAAGAAAAGAAGCTGCTCGATTTGAGTATAACGACCAACGAGCGGCAGGAGTTCAGTGCGAGTGATGTGATGACACCCTCGACAAAGACGGATTCTACGATAGCGATGGAACCGGTACAGATCACGATCGAGTCGATAGCAGCCAAGCGGGAAGAATTTCCGCTGAATGTCGGGGTTTTCCCTCCACCACCGGAGTTCTGCTCCCAAATGGTGCCGAATCCAGCTTATGGAAATATCTTCATTTCTGTATCGGTAACGCAGGATGCGTTGGACAATACCGATCTGAACATGTATCCAGACCTTTTGAACATTCCAAACCGGTCGAAAGGTAAGCTGATTCCAGTGAATGTGTCCTCGTACGCAACGCTACCTCGCAAGAATCGTCCAGCGTTGACGGCAGCACCCTCTATCAGTAGTCAACCGCCATCGCTAACAGCGGTTCCACCGCCAACCGTTCCACCGCAGCATTCCACCGTGTCGACAAACGGTGTGGGAGCTCCGGTTGAAGCCCTCCAGCTGCAGGATAGCATCGTCAATTACTCCAACATCGAAGAGTCATGTGAAATCACTGGTCTCAGCAGCAATATGGCTGCCATGTGCCAGGAGTGCAGTAAGT
Organism: Aedes japonicus; assembly: GCA_034211315.2. Lineage (NCBI taxonomy): Eukaryota > Metazoa > Arthropoda > Insecta > Diptera > Culicidae > Aedes > Aedes japonicus. Next base: position 57,727 of record JASCZW010007807.1, read on the forward strand.
TGATCAATTCGTCCGCCAAGATGAACATTCGATTCAGCAAGGCGGATCTGGTCAATAGGTGTGAAAACAGTTTCCCATGTTTGAAGTACGACAACATGGGACGAAGGTATACAGCAAGTGGAAACTCCACACTTTCCCTACCGGAAGAGAACCACCAGGTTGTCCTTGAGCAGGAAAGCATATTCATCAAACAGGAGATCGAACCGATCAAGGAAATCCCGACGCCTCCAATGGTACCAGCAACTCCTACCGGGCCCAGTCCGGGACCATCCGGTATGGGAACGGCCGCTGTGTTCGTGACAGGAAACGACTTTGTCTCGCTGTAGTGCCCCACCCACATCCACGCGATAGTACAAACTTCCAGATCCCCCCAAACTCCCAACTCCTTCCCAGCGTATGCATGGATCCTAAGTTGACAGTTATGAACCCAATAGGCCCAGAGAGACACATGTCCCAGTGATAATGCCTAAGTTTGCGGTTAGTTCAGTTCTAGAATACAGGTGAGAGCAAAACAAAAACGAACCACAAAGTGTGATACAACCAAACAAAAATGAATAACGTTACAATTAAGGAACTAACCAGTACGCAAAACCAAGTAGACGGAGAGCAGTATATCTTTCCTCCTAATGAAAGCATAGACACAAACCGTAGTCGACAGCAGTACTACTCGATAGAAGAACCCCTCAAAACAACCAACCCAATAGAAGCCATAGTCTAATTAAACAGTCAATCAATTAATAAACAAGAGAAAATCAAACAGCAGAATCGAAACAATTTACCAAAAACACCGAGTCGTAGCATGTTCGAACCACGTTCAGAAGCCATGTTTGAAGAGGGAAGACATATGGACCGACACCCATCCAAATTGGCTGCAGCTGCAAACATTCCGGTTCATCCAACCAAGTTCAAAGTTCTCGTCTGCAGTTCGATGGAAATTTTCCCATCATCAAATTTGTGTTTGCCCATTAGGGTTCCGCAAACAACATAGGTACTCGTGATACGTGGTGATGCTGCCAAGTGCTTGATGGGGCCTCACCGAGCGAGCTGCAAATTATTTTCATTCCATTTTCTCAAGAGGAAAACTTTTTAAATCCACCTCCGTCTTGCCCTCCCCTCCAGAAAAACTTGCGTCAACTTTCGGTGTGTTTGTGTTTGGTGCGTTTCCTTCTGCGAAAGACGGTGTCGAGTTTGTGGAGCAGGGCGAGGACAAGGATAAGGCATTTTTCGGCAGTCTGCTGAGCGCAAGCACAAGTTTTACCACAGAAGTTTATCACTACGCGTATGTGTACAACGAAAACAGAAAACGTCGTAACATTTGTTTACAAATCGAATCATTTGCGAGGGGAGCTGCTCTCGGGAACCGTAACCACATGATTCGGCGAGTTTCCATTGTAATTTGAGCATCATCAAATGGTTTCAACATCGATTTTTTGAGTGGACACCTTGGGACTGAAATTTCGTCAATCTTTCTGTCAATATTCCTTATGTTTGTAAACAATGTGTTGTCAATGTGTTTATGTTTGCAAACAATTCTAGCGCCCAAGGTTTTGGGTTGAAGTGAAACATTTCTTGATACACTTCAGAGTAGTTAAGAAATCACGAATCACTCAACCCTATTTGGGACGAAGAACTTAGATTTCAAGCTGCACAAACCTATGGGTTAAATCGGTTGTGTTCTTCAGGAGTACGAAAGAACTTTTCCTGTTTGCATGAATGTTTAAAAGTACATGTTGTATAACGAATGAATCTTGTATTGACAATCGACAGTGACTCTCTTGATTCTTCCTACCACTTGTTTACCTTTACCAAAGGTCAAGGCTTGCTGCTTGACGCTC
>JASCZW010007808.1:0-59490 GCA_034211315.2 Aedes japonicus
AATCCCTCTATTTCCTACAGTATGCAACTCCAAATTTGCAGTGCACAGTGAACTGTGGTCTGTCTCTGTGTTTTTTATACTGGGGAAGAAATCTGGACTAGTACCAAGAAAGCTGTATTGGGCTCTGGGCCTGTGTCTGGTGTGGTCAGGATCAAACTTGTTTGAGAAAAGGCCAACTTCTGATCCAACTCGCCAGTTCCTTGTAGCACAACCGGACTTCCCTTTCCGCCACGGGACTGCCTTACGGTGACACGCCTGGTGGAAGGATGTAGCCCATTTGGCTACAAGAGAACCATTAAGGTCCTACTCCTTTACAGCCATTTTACTCTCACCTTACTTGGTTCAGCAACGGTTCGGCTCCATCCTCCCAATGTTATCAGGGCTGATAATCCCTGACCCGGATCTACCCTTCTCGGAGGATAACTCCCGTGGATCCCGAAAGCGAACGACGGTGAGCCATATGAGTCCCAGATACTGACGCAATCGACACGAGTTCTGTCTGTCTGTCTGTCTGTCTGTCTGTCTGTCTGTCTATACTTTTAAGGTTTTAAAGGTTTAGAAACTGATTTACAGTGTTGTTGCTTTGATTGTGTAATCCTAGTGCCACAGGTCTTTGATCCCTATTTTGAACGTCATTCCTACCCTCTGCGTTACCTCATTGAAGTCGTCAATGCAACCTTCTTACAAACCAAACGCCAGACAAACGGCACACTCAGTTATGATGAAACCACTGCGAACCTCAGATTGATAGATTTCAGTGATTGCTCCTGTAGTGTAGAAAATGGTAAACTTCATACTGCAGCAACGAATTGCTTTCCATACCAGCACTTTAATCCTGACCTGTCTGCATCGTAATATTCGAAATTACGGGTTGGGGAGTAAGGTCAGCAACATCTTCGTTGCCGCCCCGTACGGTGGCTGCAACAATCTCCATTCGATTTTTAAAGAAATTATACATAAAATAAATTCCTATTTTACTACCGCATACCTCGGATCATTGATTGCAGCAATATTTAAAAAATACGGAGGAATTGGGCAAATAAGCCAATTTCTCCGTAAACAGTCAACAATGGAGGCTACCTTAGTTCATTAAATGTTAAGGAAAATTCTACATAAGAATAGACCTATTATGCCATCCTGTTCCTCCTACCCCCTAGATCGCTAGGCACAATTTAAAATAGAACAAAATAAGCCCAATGTGTGATGTAGTAGTCGTAAGTGTAAGTGATTTATGACGCGGTAAAATCGATGAGTATCAAGAGAAGTTTTTCGATGCAGTACCCAAATTTGTCTTTGTTGGCTGCACAGACTTGGGCTCCTCTTCCTACGATTGAAGGTAGACTAAAATCCTGTACACATGTAACATAATGAAATGTCAAATGAAGAACTCAGAAGCTTAAAATTTGCTTCTTTAAAACAAAAAGAGAAGAGAGAGAGAGAGAGAGAGCTTCTCTCCACACCTCGGGATCTGATCCCTTTTCTGTAGAATCATTATTTAATTTTTCTATCATGATGTTTTTATAGCCTCATTTACTCTATTACTACTAAACAATTTCCTTTGTCTGATCTCTAGTCTCTGTCTAGTATTTTTTGTTTTACTTCTTAGTGATATGTTGTGTACTTGTGTGTTTTGTTTGTTTGGTTTAGTGTTGTGTTTGTGATTTTCGCAGTATATTTGCTGTTTCTGTTTTGATTTCATGTATTTGTGATGTGTGTAAGTTGTTACGTCGTGATTGTTGTCTCTTTGCGATAATGGTTCGTGTAGTGTGAGGATTTCAATCGATTGCGTTATTGATTCCTTTGTTAAGTAATTTTGTTTTCTTCTGTAAATTGTTCTGGAGAGCGGTTTATTACTAGTTCTTCTATATTTTGAACTGTATTTATCTTTTTAGAATTTTTAATTTTTTGGCTTCTTTATTTTTTGTATTTTTGTCAAGTAATTTTGTTTTTGTGAGAAATATTGAAAACTATCTGGGAACAGTTTTGTAATTTTATATTCTTTTTTTTCATACTTTCAATCATAAGAGATGAAAAATCTTCGAATAAATCTTGTGTTAAAATGACGATCTTTTGCTACCATGTATTTTTTTTTATTTGATGGGAAATCGGAAAACGGACCATTTCCGGAGGTCAACCCTGAACGAAATTATCACCATTTAGTTCTCGGGACATTTTACATAATTACAGTACAAGTAAGAGTGCAAGTTACTGGCACGAATCTTCGAAACCGCATGGTATATGAGTTTTTTAAATGTTGAGGAAAATCTACGAAGTGGAAATGGACGCATATTGCTGGCCTAGCCTCAAATTTCGCAACAGGAGGCTGTTTTGCAAAAAAAAAGATGTACATATACCACCTTTGGTTATGATGGATTGAACATTCGCGTGATGAATTCCAAATCACTTAGCCAATAGTCGCATAGTTGCACCATTTTTCAAGCAGCTATGTGTCCAAAACTTTTTGAAAACGAAGAATTTCAACCGTGCAAACAAGTAAACAAACGAAAGATGACAGTCAAATGCACAGCATGCTATGATGAACACATTAAAACCATCACAAGTACAGTACACGCGTACAATGCAAATGTACGTGGATAGCTACTATTTTCGATACTTTCGCTTAAATCCAAACGTTACAATCCACCACATTGAAGTCCCACACCTGCTCAAAGCACCATCTTCCGACGGTAAGGTTGTCTCGATCTGTCAAGCAAAGTCGTTCTCTGTAGTCGTGCGGTATGAAAAATCACCGAAGCGTGAAACCACTGCATTGTCGTTCACGACATGCCGTTCTAACAACAAGTCGCTCTCGCCACACTGACTGACTGTTTGGCGCCTCGGAACAATACCGTGAAGTGAAAATAAAAAGCCTAACGATTACCCATTTAGCATAACCACATTGTATACATTGTACTATGTTCTTCGAAGAGCTGGTTTGTTTGAATCTTATTTGTTTATGACTCTCGTTTTTCCCCTCCGATTTTTCACTGACTCGCTTCACGAACGGGGCGGGACACAACAGTTGTTTGGAACAACGAACAATATCGTGAAGCACGTGCTCTCTAGCAACTGTTCAGCGATCTCGGCGGTGAACCGAATCGTGGATGTAAAAAAAGCTTTTCAACCAGCCAGTCGGAATAATGATGGTAATCAACAATTGGCAGCAGCAGCCAGGCTGGGCCAGGCTCTAATCGTGATTGTTTGTAGCGCATTTGCGGGTTTCTGAATCGACCGGCCGGAACAGATGGTTGAAATTATTAATCTGTAAATTTGCTTAGGAAATTATCCATGATGAAATTTATTAGGCAACAGAATTGGTTCGAATTAAGTTGGATTTGCTTTGCCTCTGATCCATCGTTTACCGTTTATGAACGAGGCAATTTTCAGGCACTTGATCAATTTTTCCATACCAATCAATCGACGATCGATGAGTCTCGATTTCAACAAACGGTAGAATCGTCACTCGAAGATCAATGAGACGATCCAGTATCGGTTCGCCGGAAGATGGTGCGAGGTTGCCGTGAAGACGTTTTATGACCGATTGCCTGCGGTGCCAAGTATTCTTTTCTCTTTTATTGGTAGCTGAAGCTGAACTGCTCACTTTTTCGACGATGCCTTGTCGTATTATTGTGACCATTGGCTATCCCGCAGGCTGGCAGGGGTCCAATTCCGATCCATTCCAGAGTGACCAAAACCACACCGCCACCACCACCGATTCTCCAGAATGTGGCCTCGCTGTGCCAAGAAGAAAAACAAAGCAGAAAAAAGTTAATTATATCTACGTGTGTAATAATTGATTGACAATTTCCTGTGCGCTCGATGATGGATCTCTAATTTATTGATTCTCTGCCTTCGCCTCGTGGTTCTTTCGGTGCGAGCGGCATCGGTAGTGATCTGGATCCATATTACACGTTCACGCCCGGCCCCGGTCAGATCGATGGAACTCTCCACCGCCGCCGCCGCCAGCCGCCGAGGGTTTCCAGGAACCGGTTCTCTTGCGTCTCCAGCTTAGCCATACCGAGGTTCCCTGTCATTATTTCAATTATAGAGTCGTGGACTCTAGGAAGCAGCTCACTCTCGCTATCTCCCTCCCCGCAGGTTCCAGTGAATGATCGATTCCAGCGGTGATTCATTTGAATGAGCTCAAATAAGTGGCTTTATGTGAATAGCGGTTCTCCAACAGGAGGCTTACAAACTAGTCCGGTTCACGAGCCCGGTAATGTACGACAATGTCACGCCATGGTGGAACCGACGGACGACAGATAACGCGTAATCCCACGGACATGAGTGGAAATCGTCTCGTCGGATGGCATAGGTGGGAGCTTTGTTGGTGACTTTGTTGTGTTGACGTTTTGCCTTCCCTACGCACATCACTGCACGGCAACTCAAAGGATGTCGCAAAGTCCACCTCGCCATGCCTCGCCATCCGGACCGGTTCTCACGCGTTCTCGACTTTGGGCTTCAGTTCTGGACAAGTGAAATATGTCGTACGTCATAAGTCGATGTGCTGAAGGCTTAAGCGAGAACGACAATTTTATTGCGCCAATCGAGACCCCAATCAGCGGGAGCTCAGCATGGACCACTTCGCGCACGATGGCTGATTCCTTCTCACCCCATTGGGACAGGTTGTTCTCTGTATCGCACCCTCTCTCCCTCTACGCACATATGTCATATCGAACCATTATTGATCACTTACTTAAACGAAATCGAGCAGAAGGAAAAACTTGTCCGATGGTCCAATTGCTGAGTGCCGTCGGTGGCTGCTGTGCGAAGAACCAGATCCTTCAGAGAAGGGGCGAAAGAGTAGGATTTTTTGTCTGTTTTGAATTGCAGAAGGAATCACGCACTTGCTTGCGTTGAAAATCGCATGTTCCGCTCGGAACGGAAATTACACGGTTGGAGATAATGGAAACCACAGTCAACTCTTCCCCACGTGATAGTAAACAACTGTCGAAGTTAGGGAGGATGTCCAGTAAAATTTGACACACTTTGTGGTCACAGAAATCCGGCGAAGTCAGTAATTGCAAACTAGCTTTCAATAGCAAGAGTTATGCAATGAATTCCGTGGCCATGGCCACGTTGACAAAGCAGCTCCTCCATAATGCGTGTATGTATGGAAACGAGCAATCCAGTCCAACGCCCCCGCTCAGCCCAAGAGGTAATTTATCATTGCTCCACAATCGACCAGCGACGGCAAATTGTGGTCCACCCTGGATCAATTTCATCTGGATCACCTCACCACACGCAACAAAGAGCCAAGCGCGCCCCGGCACATACCGTCATGAATGAATTCCGCTGAAAAATGGGTTTCTATCGAAAATGAGAGGTCGTTTTATCGAACAACGGCGGCGGTGTCACTTTTCAGCTGTTCATTGTAATCGCGCAAAAGATACATGGAATCTATTCAATCGGGCGAACAATCGCCGAATCGCATGTAAACTGATACTTCAACTAATAGAGTCAAATGAATTAAACCCGAGCTGGCCTGGCGTTGGTACGTACTTCAATTGAATAACTTATCGAGCAGGGACAGTGGGTCACATGCTACATACCAGGTGCTTGAATCCATTGTTTACATGCAAACGTAATCCGGTGGAGATTATCTAAAGTACTTCGTACAATATATATTATTGGACGTGAAATTTCGTCTTTTGGCGTGAAATCAACACTAGAATCATAGTTGGAGGATTAGGAACAGTTATAACCTTTTCAATCTATGGATTTACTTTATATCCGACTAGCTGAACCCGGTTGCGAGCCTTGCAACGCATGCGACTAAATGAATGAAAATTAATAGAACCATTATGGCCATTATGGTTTTTGTTCTGAATGAATCTGGTTAAAATATTTTTGTTTGCTTGTGTGTGTTATTTATGTCAAAAAAAAAAGGGTTTGTGTTATTATTTTAACCCCTTGGACCGGTAGTTTCTACCGGTTTTGCTTATGTAGCGTAGAAGCATTTCAAAGACAAACGAAGCCGTATCCTGTCAATTTGTACGTAATTTACTCTTGCATAACCAAATAATAACTTCTTGTGCATAATGTAGTACTGAGAGTAACTCAACCAATTCTTGACAAAGAAGGGGTTCAAACTTCTATCACGATATGCTTCTTATCCGAGAAATACACATTTTGTGTTTTAGTTGCATGGATAATTCTCATTTTTGGTTCAAATGTCTGTTTCATTGGTTTGAAGCCGTCCTTCCCCCTTTCCAGACGGAAGGCGTCTCAGAACTACCAAAAAAAAAAATCCTGCCCAAAAACCCCACATGCCAAATTTGGTTCCATTTGAAGAACTCAATTCCAAGAACTCGAGCTTTGCAGAAATTTGTGATTCATTTGTATGTAAGTCCTCCCTTCCAGGCGGGGAAGGAGCTTCGAACCATCATAAGAACCTTCTCCGGCCTCAACAACCCCTACATATATGTTTTCCATAACAGTGGGTATGATTCTCATGTTTGGTTGACATTTGCATGAGAGCCCCTTCCAGAGAGAGAGGAGTCTAAAAACTCCATAGAAACATTTCTTCGTTCAGAAAACTCCCACATCCCAAATTTGGTTCCATTTGCTTGATTAGTTCTCAAGTTATGCAGAAATTCGTGTTTCATTGGTGTGAGAGCACCCCTTCCAGATGCGGGAGTGGTCTCAGAACCATCATAAGAACCTTCCCCGACTCCAAAAATCCCTGCATAAAAATAGTCATACCTGTTGGGATGATTCTCATGTTTGGCTCAAATTCGTTGTTTTATATGTATGAGAGCCCCTTCTTCCAAAGAGGAGGGGGTCTCAAACCACCGTAGAAACATTTCTTGCCTACAAAACCTCCACATGCCATATTTGGTTCCATTTGTTTGATTAGCTCTGAATTATGCAGAAAATAGTTTTTCATTTGCATGGGAGACCCCCTTTCTAAAGGCAGGAGGGGTTTCGAACTATCATAAGATCCTTTCCCGGACCCGAAAACCTCTGCGTACAAATTTGCATAGCGGTAGGGATAGTTCTCATGTTTGGTTTAAATTTGTGTTTCGTATGTATGGGAGCCCCCCTTTCCAGAGTGAGGAGAGGTCTCAAATTACCATAAAAACATTTCATGCCTTAAAAAACTCACCCATTCCAAATTTGGTTCCATTTGCTCTATTGGTTCTCGAGTTATGCAGAAATTTGTGTTCCATTTGTTTCACCATCAAATCACCACAAATCACCATAGAAACATTTCCCTCCTTCAAAAATTTCAACATACCAAATTTGGTTCCAATACCCTGATTAGTTCTCGAGTCACTGCAGAATATTGTGTTTCATTTGTATCGGAGCCCACCCCCTTTAGGATGGGAGGGGTCTCAAACCAACATTGGAACATTTTTGTCTTCAAAAACCACACATGCTAAATTTCGTTCCGTTTGCTTGATTAGTTCCCGAGTTATGCAGAAATATTGTGTTTTATTTGTGTGGAGCCCCCGTTTTATGACGGGAGGGTTCTCAATCTACCATAAAAACCTTTTTGCCTTCAAAAACTCTCACATGCTTTATTTGGTATCCTTTGCTTGATTAGTTCTTTCGCATGTTTCGCAGACTGATGAACGTATGTCTGTTTATTGTGTAATATCAATTTGTAAATATACCGTGAAGAATGCCTAAAAAAGCGATTGTTATCTTTCCTACGCAGCCATGACGCTCCCTTGCTATTCTGGCCTGATTTGGTATCTTGTCATGACGCACAGTGGCACAATTCTGAGAAAAGACGGTCAAAAACATTTTCACGCTTTTGTCATCATTTTATCAACTAGGTGTCTAACAAAGAGTTGCTCAAAAAATTATTCATCTTTAAAAAAAATACGTCTAGCATTTCATAAGCGTTTAACTACACTTTTAAATTATAACTTTTTTCAAGCTACGACATAACGGGTAGTTGTCTTCAACAAAGTTATAGAACAAACAATTTAAAGAAAAGTTGCAGAAGACACTAAGTTTCTAGAACCTAACGTCAAAGAGATATAATTGGTTTTCGTTCAGCACTACCTCAAAACTGGTTTTGAGATAATTATTACTCTGTTCAAATTTGACGATTTCAATATGTTCTAAGAAATTGTAGGAATCATTAAAATACACATTTTTTGTTCAAGACACCAATGCTCTCCGATTACTACATTTTGATGTATGGTGATTGATGTGTATGTGTGACGTCATAATAAACCCCCTCAAAAAGGGTGGGCGGGTCCTGGCGGGGTCTAAGACAAATTTTATTCGTAAGATTATCTTATGAACAAGTATTCCTGAAATTTTCAGCGTTGAGTACTGAGGGTACCTAGTAAAACGTCAGTTTGAAATAGTACAGGTTATAAGCCAATTTATATCTCGCATGTGACGTAATGTTCAACAAACTAAATATATATATAAGCGGGTCCTCACGGGGTCTTAAATTATTGTATTTGGAAGAGTATCTTACAAACTAAAAATCCGGAAATTTTCAGCGGGTTTCATGGTGTTTTAATAATTCCTACAATTACTTAGACCATATTGAAATCGTCAAATTTGAACAAAATACTAATTATCTCAAAAAATCAGGTACAATAACTTTGTTGAAAACAACAACCCCTCTTATCTCGTAGTTGAAAAAGTTAGAATTTGAGAGTGTAGTCAAGCCCTTATGAAAAATTAGGCACGTTTTTTTCAAAAGATGCAAAATAATATGTTGAGCAACTCTTCCTTAGACACCTTGTTAGTAAAATTATGACAAAGGGTGTTTTGACCGTCTTTTCTAAAATTGTGCCACTGTGCGACGCCAAGATGTTTTTAAATGGTATAAAGCGAACGGAGTCCTTGTTGTACAAAAACAGGTGAATCCACCTAACTGCCCGGAGTTGCGACCTACTAAGCAGGGTTGGGCTTTCGCGAAGAAAACTCTCTTAATATAAATAACAAGCAAATATCTTATACCTTGGACCAAGCAGCTAAATCAGTTGCAAAGAAATCTGCACAGACCTTAATGGCTGGAGTTCAAAAGTTCAAAAGGTCAAAAGTTCGAAGTTTGTTCATGCAGCTTAATCAAGAAGTGTTATAAGTTTTTAAGATGACTACCCAAGATGGAGACAACAACATATGAATACCTCATTTTGATCCTGATAACTGGCCTATGTATTAAAGAGCTCAGATTAAGAGGTAAAATATCTAAACAAAATACCTAAGAATAGCAAAGCAAAATATCTCTCAAATAACAAAAATTGTTATTTCGGATACCTATGAATACCTGAGAGGTACTATTTTGGTATTGTATTACCTTAATTCGGTATTCATATAACATTGTTGGAACTAACTTTATGGTATTCTCCTCAGGTACTTTACCGCTTAATATGAGCTCTTACCAAGGCCAGTTATCAAGTTATTTGGCCTTGGTCTTATTACCCGATGAATAAAACATGCATCTTACATTGAACTTACATCAAATTTGTTTTATTTCTAACTAGCTGATCCCGGTGCGAGCGTTGCTACGCACTGCAGCTAAATGAATGAGACATTACATAGAACTGACGCATTTTTAATGAGTTTTTAGTAATAGGAGTTCAAGCTTCTATCAGAACATTCTTCTTACCCAGACAATACACAGTTTGCTGGCTTAGTTACCTGGATAATTCTCAGGATTGGTTGAAATTTGTGTTTGAGTTCACCATCAGAAACATTTCTTGCATTCAGAAAACGCCGCATACCATTTTGATTCCATTTGCTTGATTAGTTCTCAAGGTATGCAGAAATTTGTGTTTCATTTGTATGCCGAGCCGGAAGGGGAAAGCGGTCTCAAACAATCATAAGAACCTTCCCCAGCCCCAAAAAGTACCATGCATACATATTTTTCAATCCGATCGGTCAGACAGACTGATCAGACTGAAATTCATTTCAATATAAGCTAAAAATCCTGTTTCCAATAACCTCACTACCCTACTTGGCTTACAAAGTTGCCATTCAGTTTTTAGATAACATAAATATGACTTGCTAAGTTATAATCAAGTTACTACAACTAATTATGATCGTAGTGTGCTACTTGGGAAATGTGGTTTCATTTACTTGAATAGTTCTCGAGTTATGCAGAAAATTGCATTTCATTTGTATGAGAGCCCCTTCCCCCTCCCTCCCTTTCAGAGGGCAAAGGGGTCTCAAACCAAATATGTCTGACCTTCAAAAAATTCCACATGCCAAATTTAATTCCATTTGCTTTATTAGTTCTCAGAGTTATGCATAAATTTGTGTTTCATTTGTGAGAGCCCCCCCTCCTTCAGAAAAGGGAGGGTCTCAAATTAGTATTGGAACAGTATTCATCTACAAAACCTCCACATACCAGATTTGGTTCAATTTGCTGAGATTAGCTCTCGAGCTATACAGAATATTGTATAGGAGCCCCCCTTTTCAGGGCGAAGAGGAATCTGAAACCATCATAGAAACCTTTCTTGCAATTAAAATCTCACACATGCTAAATTTGGATTATTTTGCTTGGGGTCTCAAACATTTCTTGCCTACAAAACCTCCACATGCCATACTTGGTTCCATTTGTTTGATTAGTTCTTGAGTTATACAGAAAATAGTTTTTCATTTGCATGGGAGCCCCCTACAAAGGCAGGAGGGTGTCGAACTGTAATAAGATCCTTTCCCAGAACCCAAAAACCCCTGCATACAAATTTGCATAGCGGTAGGGATAGTTCTCATGTTTGGTTTAAATTTGTGTTGATATTCCCCTATTCAGAGTGAGGAGAGGTCTTAAATTATCACAAAAACATTTCTTGCCTTCAAAACTCACCCATACCAATTTGTTGATTGGTTCCCGAGTTATGCAGGAATTTGTTTTTCATTTGCATAGGATCCCACCCTTTCTAGAAGCGGGAGGGCTTTCAGACTATCATAAGATGCTTTCCCGGACCCAAAAACCACTGAATACAAATTTGCAAAGCAGTAGAGGTATCGTTCTCATGTTTGGTTGAAATTGGTTTCATTTTTTATGAGAGCCCCCCTTTTTAGAGGAGGAAGAACCATCATAAAATCATTTCATACCTTAAAAAACTCGTCCATTCCAAATTTGGTTCCATTTGCTTGATTATTTCTCGAGTTATTTCTCCCCCTTCTACCTCCTTATGACGGAAATCTTAAATCTCAAATCAACATAGAAACATTTCCCTCGTTCAAAAACTTCCACATGCAGAAATTTGGTTCCATTTCTCTTATTAGTTCTCAGAGTTATGCAGGATTTGCGTTTGTTTGAATAGGTTGCTCCCTTTCAGAAAGGGAGGGTCTCAAATCAACATAGAACAATTTTTTGTCTTCAAAATCCACCATATACTAAATTTGGTTCCATTTGCTTGATTACTTCTCGAGTCATGCAGAATAGTGAATTTAATTTGTATCGGAGACCAACCCCCCTTTAGGATGGAAGGGGTCTCAAACCAACATAAAAACATTTTTGTCCTTAAAAACCACCACATGCTAAATTTCGTTCCGTTAGCTTGATTGGTTCCCGAGTTATGCAGAAAGATGTGTTTTATTTGTATGAGAACCACCCCTTTTATGATGGGGAGGGTTCTCAAGCTACCATAAAAACTTTTTGCCTTCAAAAACTCACACATGCTAAATTTGGTTTCTTTTTGTGATTAGTTCTCGAAGTTGTGTAGAAATTTGTGTTTCATTTGTATGGGAGCCCCCTTTCCAGTGAAGGGAGAGGTCTCAAACCATCATAAGGATTGTTCTCCAGCCCCAAAAATCTCTGCATACAAAATTTCACGCCGATCGGTCCTTCCGCTCGTGAGTTAAATCGTGACAAAGGAAAGCCCAACTCATTTTATTTATATGAACTAGCTGATCCCGGTGCGAGCGTTGCTACGCCTGCAACTAAATGAATGAACATTACATAGAACTGACGCTTTTTTAATGAGTTTTTTTTGAGTTATAAGGAGTTCAAACTTCTATCGGAACATTCTTCTTACCTGACAATACACAGCTTGTGCACCTGGATAATTCTCAGGATTGGTTGAAATTTGTGTTTGAATTCACCATAGAAACATTTCTTGCATTCAAAAACCCGCATACCATTTTTGATACCATTTGCTTGTCTTAAATTACCACAAAACACATTTCTTGCCTTCAAAAACTCACCCATACCAATTTTGGTTCCATTTGCTTGATTAGTTCTCGAGTTATGCAGGAATTTGTTTTTCATTTGCATGGGATCCCACCCTTTCTAGAAGCAGTGGGCTCTCGAACTATCATAAGATGCTTTTCCCGGACCCAAAAACCACTGAATACAAATTTGCAAAGCAGTAGGTATAGTTCTCATGTTTGGTTGAAATTTGTTTCATTTGTACTGAGAGCCCCCTTTTTAGAGGGAGGAGGGGCTTTGAACCATCATAAAAACATTTCATGACTTAACAAACTCGTCCATTCCAAATTTGGTTCCATTTGCTTGATTATTTCTCGAGTTATGCCGAAATTTGGGTTCCATTTGTTTGAGAGCACCCCTCCCCTTTCCTCCTCATGACGGAAGAGTCTCAAATCACCACTAGAAACATTTCCCTCCTTCAAAAACTTTCACATGCGTAATTTGGTTCCATTTCTCTTATTAGTTCTCGAGTTATGCAAGGATTTGTGTTTCATTTGAATAGGTTCCCCCTTTCCAGAAAGGAGAGGGTCTCAAATCAACAAAAAACAATTTTTGTCTTCAAAAACCACCACATACTAAATTTGGTTCCATTTGCTTGATTAGTTCTCGAGTCATGCAGAATAGTGTATTTTCATTTGTATCGGAGACCTCCCTCCCCCCCCTTTTGGATGGGAGAGGTCTCAAACCAACATTGAAACATTTTTTGTCTTAAAAACCACCACATGCTAAATTTCGTTTCGTTTGCTTGATTAGTTCCCAGAGTTATGCAGAATATTGTGTTTTATTTGTATGGGAGCCCCCTTTTTATGACAGGGAGGGTTCTCAAACCAACATAGAAACTTTTGTCTTAAAATACACATCACATGCCTAAATTTTTGTTCCGTTTGCTTGATTAGTTCTCGAGTTATGCAGAAAGATGTGTTTTTATTTGGATGGGAGCCCCCTTTTATGACGGGGAGGGTTCTCAAGCTACCATTAAAACCTTGTTTGCCTTCAAAAACTCACACATGCTAAATTTGGTTTCTTTGCTTGATTAGTTCTCGAGTTGTGTAGAAATTTGTGTTTCATTTGTATGGGAGCCCCCTTTCCAGTGAAGGGAGGGGTCTCAAACCATCATAAGATTATTCTCCGGCCCCAAAAACTCCTGCATACAAATTTTCATGCCAAACGGTTCTTCCACTCGCGAGTTAAATCGTGACAAAGGAAACCCCAACTCATTTTTATTATATAGATTTAATCTGTCCAGATTTTGTCGCGAACAAGCCTTGCAACTTGTAGTCATGCTTCATCTTTGAACACATTCGTGCAGTAATATCGAAACACGCGTTTCAGAACGACAGGGATGCCAGATAGTTTTTCAAAATGTCTGTACGGAATTAAAAAAAAAACGGTTATTGTGTAAATTGAAGATGTTGCCAAAAATGCCCTTGAGGGGGAGGCGTACGTGGTGTCCAAATAACAGGAAGTTTGGAAATTTTTATAACGCAAAAAATAGGTGAACTCTTACATTAACAATATATTTGCTTTCAAATGGGAGATAGAATATCCAAAATTTCTAGAAGAATAGCTTTATGTTTTTTTTCAGATATGTTTGCCATTGGACTAGTCCTATTAAGTTGATCTTGAGTGACTTCGAGCAAAGATATCTATAAATTATTCAATAAAATAAGGGGGAATGGGGTGAAAGTAAGCCATATCTTCGTTGACAGAGCCGTGTGGTAGGTGAAATAACTTTTGTTTAATTTTTCAGGAAATTTTACATAGGATGAGTCTTATTTGGTTGATCTTGAGCCACTCCGAGTAAAGATATCTATAAACTATTCTAGAAGACAAGGGGAAGTGGGGTAAAACCAGCCATATATTCGTTCACATAGCCGTGCAGTGGTTGAAATAACCTCTGTTTGATTTTCCAGAAATTTTCAATGGGACTAGCACTATTTTGTTGATCTTGAGCCTTTATCTATTAATTATATAAAAATATAAAGGAAAGTGGGGTAAAACAAGCTTTATAACTTCACAACTGTATCCACGCGGTGATTGAAACCAGCTCTATTCGATTCCCCAGATAATTTCCACGCAAAAATGGCCTTGTTTACAAGCCGCCCTCAAAAGCGATAAAAGTAACTGATTTTTTCCTTAGTTTTTATCAATTCTTGCCCACTGTGGAACGCTTACTCCCTACGCTAGCTCAAGCTTTAAAGACATAACGGAGCCGAGCTATTTGTTTATCTTCACAATGATATTATAACAACTTAAATGGATATGTGAGCTTACAGAAGCCAAAAAATTCGCAGCTAGGTCGAGGTTAAGGTTTACAATAATAAGGTCTAACCTTATTAATGGGAAAATACCCGGGAACCGTAGAGTAGGTGGAGACTCAACGGGGCTTAGCTGAAAGCCACCAGGTGGGTCGTAGGTTGCGGATAACGAACGGCCATCAGATATAATGGTTTGCTGCGAATATCCGACTAAGCAGTCCCGGAAAATATGTGGAGGGTGACCTGGATGTGAGGGGACTGCGCAGTTATTAGACAATATTGACCTACAAATACCCGAAAAACAGACTTGTCACCTCACAATAACGGTAAAAGTCCAAGGCTCCACCGACCTGAGCGCCTATCCACCACGAAGGTGCGGCTCAAACAGCGTCTGTCTGGCAACCAGCAGCTAAATAAAAATTGCTATTCTCCTTAAGCTACACCTAAGATGGCAGCCCCATCCCGAGGATAAAAATCTTAGGCCAACCACCTACTGTCTCCGAAGTTAAATTGTTACAGAAACCAATAATGAAAGACTACGGACTGATTTTACGGCATCGACTTTTGTTATGAAACAAAGGACACGAATTGACACCTGGAATGTTTTAAAGTTAGCTCAACAAGGAAAGCTGGCACAACTCGCCAGCGAGGCACGACGTATTCCGCTTGAAATCCAAGGGCTCAGTGAAGTCCGTTGGCCAAACTTTGGAGAACACAAACTACCGTCGGGACAGGTATTATTATATTCCGGTATTCGAGGTGACAACGCTCCCCGGCACCGTGGAGTTGGTTTCCTACTGGGCGCACAGGCATAGACCCAGGACACGGGTTTGGAACCTTATGACAATCCAATGTTATGCGTCAACCGTTACTGCCGAGCTACAGGACAAGGAGAACTTTTACAGTCAACTTAATGCCGTCGTGGATAGTGGTGTCTTGTAGATGGAACGTGTTGTCTTGTACCCACCGAGCTGACACGCTGCCTTTCGGTGGTAAGAAATTATGATCAAACATAGTAGTCTGGTTTTTTCTTCATTTGTCATCATCGTCTCTAGTAGTAAAATCACAACGTATGCCCTGGACGAAACAATGGTGCCGTTACCAGGGGTGATATCAAGATCTACACTGGCGACTTCAATGTGAAGATCGGCTCCGACAACACGGACTGTGAGTGTATTATGGGACGTCATCCCGCTGGATCTCGCGGAGGAGAGCCTCGGACGGCAATTCAACATACGCCGAATAGAAGATCCAGCTGTGAAAAGAATCCCTCTATTTGGTATTCATTGACTACAAAAAGCTTTCGACAGACTCAACCACGTAAATTTGTGGGGCGTCATGAGACGCAAAGGAGTCCCGGATAAAATCGTCAACCTAATTGTAGCGCAGTACGAGGCTTTCACATTGTCCGACCCCATAGGGGTAGTTGCCGGTGTGAGGCAAGGATGTATATTATCACCGCTGCTGTTCCTCACAGTAATCGACGAGATCATGGGAGATACTATTGGCCGTGTACCGACCCGTGGGCTACTTTGGGAGCCTATCACTATGGAGCACCCCAATGACTTCGTTTTGGCTGATGACGTTGCTTTGTTAGCAGCCGCTCAGGATGAAAGACATAAGTTAGTAAGTAAATTGGAAAATACGGTTCTTAGGCTTGACTTCCTAAGTACGGCGAGTGATTCACTAGCCTCATTGAACGAATCGCCTAAAGTGAGCTGCGACTATCGGTTAAAATGAAGAATTGATCAAAGGAAGAGGTAATACTATTGTATAGAGTATAGCCGCCGTATTCTGTAATGTATACGGCAGAGATTTTGAAGTTTATAGGAGGCGCTATGAAATTCGTCAAACCAAACACCAAACATTAAACACTAGTAGAATCACTTGTAGAATCAAAATTCCTGCCGCATGTGATATGACCAAACTTGCTTGCAAACATTGATGTACTCAAAACGAATTCCACGAGTTTCTTGCTTGGTGGAATTAGAGAGGTCTTGGAAGTAATCGCGGTTAGGAAAATTCTATATAGGGGTGACCTCCAGAGGTCATTTACCAGTAGCACAGTGTTATGAACTAAATTTGAGATTTTGCAATTAATTATGCAAACAATTATGCAGTTAATATTGGATTTAGCACCTTACAGCGTATGAGGAACCAGAGTAGCAACTCCACGAAACGATCTGATAATGATCGAGCATGACCATGAGCATGATCGACCGCCCGAGATTGCTACTCCGTTGGTGCCAGATCAGCTGTTATTTCACAGAGAACCAACAGATGATGCTTGGGACAAGCATACATCCTCAATGTGTAATAACTGGTGATCCCAAAATAAGGCAATATAGGCGCTGGCCTCGCCCGAATGCAGGTCAAGTAGGGAATGGGTAGGAATATGTTGCCGTGATACTCACTTTGTTGGCAACCGCGGAGTCCACTGCACTTCCACCAAGAAATCACAGGGATTTTGGATAAAAGGATTGGGTGGCAGCAGGGTTCGTGTTGATTGAAGATAAGCTGTCAAGTGAAATATTTAAAAATAAGTACCAATTTCAGATTTGAGCCGACTTAAACCAACAGTAAGGGTGCTGTTGGGGTCACTCACAAAGTGTTATTGTGCCCTCAGCACTTCCAAAGACATGTCAACTCTTGTTCTAATTGTTTTGATGGCCCCAAAAAGGACCATATTAGGGTCAAGGGAACAGCTACTGCCACCACCTCATTTCGTCTTGAAGATGTTTTACTTGTCCATGGCCTCGGTTCGCTCGGAAACCTCGTGTTTGGCTAGCTCCAGAGACGTCAGGCCATCCGCCTATTGATTTGAGTCAGTCGGGCAGCTACGCTTCGAATTCGCTAGGAAATGCCATTTACGAAGCTGTTCATAATGCATATCGCTTTGGAGGAAACGACAAAAACGGGTTAAAATGCTTCAGTACCCGGCAGATGTGGTGCTATTCTTTTCCTTCTTTGCTGCTGGAACTGTTTGCCTTTCGAGATGGCGGGGAGAGCGCGAAGTTTAGTTCGCTGATCTGAAATGGACGGTTGATCTCAAGCGGGTCATTGGTTGAGACACTGATGTTAGCTATCGATGCTCTGGTGTTGTGTATGGAAAGGCGGAACTGCGGGGGATAGCTGTCGATAGCAACAAGCCCGTGAAAGTACTCCCCGAGGATGTCAGCAACAATCTGTGGTGGTAAGGCCGTTGTGTTTGTCCACAATCCCGTGGTGTTTCCTCTTGCCAGTGAGGACATTGACTCTCCTCCAGAGTTCAGCAGCAGAGTGGGTGGGATTGATGCCGTTAATTGACCCCTCCAGCAGTCAGATTTGGCGGACTTAATGACGTCCCGGCAGGCGTTCCGTTTTTCCCTGTACATCCGTTTTGCTTCCTCTTTCCTGTGATGTCCCTCGAGTAGCCTCTTAGAGGCGCGAAGGGGTTTCCTCCGGGCTTTGAAAGCGACTTGGGTTTCCTCAGACCACCAGTGGAGGGCATCTTTTTTTCAATCGTGGAGCTGCTCTGGGGAATGGTTTATTTGGCTACCGACTTGATTCTTTCGAGCAGCTCGTCAACCGAGCCCAGATCCGATAGATTGAAGGAATCAATGCCGGTCTGGTAGGCCAACCAATCAGCTCAATTATAAATCCATTTCGGTCGACGTGTACCACTTGGAGGAGAGTTGTTGGTACGAATGAAGATCGGGTAGTGGTTACTTTGAAAATAGTATCATACGGCAGGTGGCGAAGGTCTTTAAGTCGAGTTATTAGTACCTGACACTGGAGAAGGTTCGTGAGGTGATACGCGGATCTGTCAAGATAAGCAGGTTCGAATGGAATCTTTTTCTAATCGTTAGTGGATGATCGTTGGCAGCTGATGAAAGTGGGTGAACCAATACCTCGGCAGTTGTTCGATTTGGTGCCTCAATCCTGGTGGTGGCCGTCAAAATCCTCGACTAGCAGGGTGAGTCCCAAGACACTGTCCAGCAGTGTGATGAGGCGGTTCTGGAGGTTAGGGATCTTCCCGGACGGCAGGTACGCCGATATGATGATGACGACGATAGAGTACGTTAGTTTAACGGCTACAATGGGCAGTTCAGTGTTGAGGTCCACGCCCTCGAAGCCCAGGGGAAGTCGGACTCCAATGGTCGTGGATTGGTACACATTTTGGCGGCTTTTTAGTACCGATCGGTATGCACCGGATGAATAGTGCCCGGATCAGTTGGCCGACATCTACTCGGTGGATATCCTGGATGGCGAGGAGTTCAAGGTCGGTGAGATTGTTGTAGTAACCATTCATGTTCCACTGTATGGCTAGCGCATGATCTGGATTGGAGATGGGAGATGGAGTGTGCGGCAGGGGGATGGAGTATGTGGGCAACTAGCTGAGGAAGAAGTGCTGGTGGGACTAACGAGGAGCGTATTTAGCCTACTGCCAAATGAGTAGTTGTGGCTGTTCTGCACCCAATTGGGAATCGTGATGGGCCGGCCATTGGGGTTGTGGGGTCACCGTGGCTAATTCTCCAAACGTCGTATAGGATGGCATCACTTCGAATCTCAGAGGGGATACTGTTCCTCGCTCGTAACCGTGCTGATCTGCTTAGTGGTGGCGGAGTTTCCGTTGGATCCAGGGGTATATGGGGTGGGGGGAGCGCTTGTCCGTCTCTCTTCCAGCCGCATCGGAGGGTTGAAGGGGTACCACTGGAGTGTAAGCACTAATCACTCTTAGGCTCATAAGCCTGTGCGTACCCTCTAGCTTACTTGCGTAGCTCTTGGTACTCAAGGCGGTGATCCATGCCGGCCCGCCGTACCTAAGTATGGACAGGGCGACGCTGGCCAGGAGTTTACGCTTACTCCCTTGCACCGCCGAGCTATTCGACATCATGCGGGATAATGCCGATATAGCCATTGAGGCTTTCTTGCAAGCGTAATCGACGTTTGACAAAGGACAGCTTATCGTCGATCATGACCCCAAGATACCAAAAGAACCTCTTCGATTCAACTGTGCAGTTACCTGCACTGATCGTCGCATGTTGCTCCGATTTCCTATTGTTCACCACCGTGACCTCAGTCTTAGGTAGGCTCAGGTAGGCTAGCTCGAATTGCCTGGAGCTCATCCATCTCTCCACAATGCCAATAGAGTGTGAGGCCGTTAACTCGACCTCTTCGATGGATTCGCCACATATCTCTAGGGTGATGTCGTCTGCGAACCCGACAATCTTCACCCCGCTCGGGAACCACTGGAGTGTATAGGGCATCCGAACCAGTGGGGTCTCTCCGGCTCCTCTGCTCCACTGGGTAAGTTAAAGTTGTGGATCCGTCCGGTGAGGGATACAGGAATACCTGCTTTTCCGTCTCAGCAGTTTCAGAATCCTAAAATACTGGTGGTAGGGGAATAAGGGAAACCCATAAGTCCGTCCCTCTTCCAATTGCATTGGAGGGTCGAGGGTTGTCCACCGGTTTCGGTGTGTAGAGAGCGTCCACACCAGCGGGGCCTTTCCTGCTCCGCTGCTCCACTGGGAATTCGTCGTAGAAATTTATCCTGCCTCTGGAGTTTGTCAACGAGTGCCGGGGGGTGTCCCTGGTTCCGGTGGACCTGTAACGTCCACACCAGGAGTGCCCCGACTACCCGAGACCTTATCCATTGCAGCTTGGAACTACTGTGTGTGAATGGAGTCGCTCTGCATTCTCTTTGGAAGCCATTGGTGGAGATGGGTTGATGGATGCAGTAGGATCATGTCCTAATAGCTCCATTTTAATGGGCGAATCGGTTATTCTTTCGGAATGATTGTCATCTGACGAAAAGTCGACGACGATGTCGTCCGGGTAGGGGTCGCTGGGTAGCGGCAGTTACAGTGCTGGTAGAAGCTAGCTTGAGGCCTCTTGAAGCCTGTTGGTTGGTTTAATCAAATAAATTACGTATAATATTTCCGGAAGTAGAGGATTCATGCTACTACTGTTTCAAAAGTTAACTTCACTGATACAGCTAAAAAAACTTCCGGAAAGGACCAGCAGAAGCACAGATCAAACTCAACTGATACTGCTGTTGGATATGACATGCTTAGGAATAACTTACATCCCAAGAACAAGCTCTGAACTATCTTCCACAAGAAAGTTCTAGTTCTAGTTCCAGAACTTTCAAATTTACATGTGTTATTTGTTTTGAAAAAAATTGAAAAACAGCTTCAATCAACATTTTAAAAACGCAGCAAACCCGACAATGATAGGAAAGATAAGTCTCAAATCGCCTGAGAAGAACGCAACCAAGACGGGATAAATAAATTTATTAAGACATCAATAAATATACATTTAATAAAAGAAAGCACGGCATCACCTCTCGTTTCAATTGCTGCCAGTGCAAGCCTGCAGGCCAGGAAGAGCGGCTAAGGGTCAGAAGCGTCAGCCGCGCGGGGATGATGTCGGCTGGTGTCTGGAGTCATAAATCATCGCCTGAATTACAATAAAATATCGACTCTCGGTTCTGGGCGAGCAAATCAGTGGAAGCCAATTTCGCGTGCCAAACGACGACGACGACGACGACGACGACGACGATGGGGTCGAGCGGCACAACAGAGCTCGCAGGACACGCGTGGGTGCTGCTGGATGACCTCCAGCTGGTGGTTTAGCCAGATTCTAATGAATTGAGATGTAAGGTTTTAGGACTTTTGCATTGAAGGGCGGTTCGAAAATGTTCGACTTTAACTACTTCGTGCTTGTGAGCAGCCAACGACAACTGATAATTTTAATAACACAATTAACATATATAACAACGACGCTGCAACAACACAGCACTACCGGTTATTTGGTGGCAGATTGCCGCAGACCGGACGGCTGATGCTATCGCTCTAATGGGTATTTCGTCTGCATTTGGCGAAGTTCCTGGATGGGTGGGTCCATAGAAAGTGCAAAAATCTTGAGGGCTGAATTTCGCAACTATTGATCAGAGCAAAATTATAAGGAATAAATAAGTTGTCGAAGTTTCCAAGAACAGTAGCTCTGTTAGCTCGCGTTTACACTTCTCCCTCCTTGCTGCAGACCGGCCTTTACCGGTGCAGTTGTTGGACATCCACTTCCCTCCGGGCCATCCTGTGTCTCACGGATATTGTACCCAAGTGGATTACTCCATTCCATTCCGTTCTGGAGCAGTGCAAGACCTATAATGTTGCCAACGTACGACGACGACGACGACGCCCAGCCCGAAGCCAATGATCGATGTGGTTCTCCAATGCAAGTAGCAGGGACTATTAAAATTCTTCTCGCAAGCATAATGGCAGTGGCCAACCGCCACCGTCGGAAGAACCAGTTATGAAATAGCATTTTAAACAGCAATTACGATCATCATAATGCTCTCCGGCTGGCTCTGCTCGATTAGATGGGCTGGTGTGGTACGTACCAGACAAGGGACAAGATTTGCTTGCTAACAACACTTTATGGAGAAATGGATGTAAACAAGCTGAAGGTCTCTATTAAACCCGACCGGCACTAGTTCTAAATAGTTGAAATACCGCTGCCCTCAGCTGAATTCGCTGGAATCCCAAGATCACCATTGCAGCTTCCTGCAATACGCAGTCGTTGCACGGCTGTGGGTCTCATAATAGAGCTGACTGGCCATTCATAAAGTGCAGACGATGCACGGCACGCATTTCGCTCAAGTCGGTGATTAAGGCTGCAGCCAAATACCATATTTCAATTATGATTTAATGCATGCTGAAAAAAGAGGATAAAAATATGCACACACTTTTCTGCACACCTTCGCGTAAGTGGGTTGAGATAAGGCGCAAATCAACACACGGTGGGATCAGGATGTCGATTTCTCTCAACCTTTTCCAGATGAGATTCCCCGAGAATGAAACTCACTATCCCACTGTGCCATCGTCCAGCGAGAAAGCCTGAACGTGCTGAATGAAGAGAAAATTAGCTTTTGCTGCATCATAATTTTCTGCCGCTTTCCCTCGAACCCCCCTCCTCCCCACCTCCCCCTCACCAACAACCGACGCCGTCATCAATGCGATCAAGACCGGGAGGCTGCTCCAGAGAGTGCAGTCTCCTCCTTCTTCATGAATATAAATACATTGCTCCTGGCTTCTGGGCATGTATCGGGACTGCTCCGGCCAACATGGTTACTTCGATTGGCTTCCGTTCCGTTCCGACTGGCCGTTTGCGGATGGCAGTAGCTAGATTTTATGATATATCATTATCTTTATTTTTTAACATATTCTTGTATTATTATTTATTGGATTTTAACCCTCCTCCTTGGTCGGCCAGAGTCGACCTCGTCGTAATTGTCGTTCCGAATGGATGCAATCGTTTTTGCGCTTTAGTTTCAGCTCCCTTCGTGCGGTGGAATACGCTTTATTAGCACTCAAATATTTTCCTCGGACCGAGTTCCGGAGCTCAGCTGAGAAGTCTGTCCGTTCCGGATGAATGATTGCTCTCTTATCTTGGGTGATTTTCTTGCAGTTTCATGAACTGCCTGACGCTGGAAATTCGAAGCAGTTGTTAATAGTTGTTTTGTAGTGTGAAATTTATACCCGAGTGCGTACAGATAAAACTAAAATAGATGCTTGCGGAATTGGAAATATACTTATTATTCGCTAATTATTTAAAATAGTTATTAATATTCAAATGTGACTAGGATCTTACTTCACATAAGCATTGTTTAGTCCAATCCATAATCAAGAAGCTCAAGAAGATTGAATTTGGAGTTGTGGCATCAAGCTTACCAAACATGCCTGTCTGGCAAAAACCATCCATACAACATGATTTTATGACTTTAATTTTTAAGTTCTTCTCAGTCATTTTCTTAGAATTTTGGCTTATCTCTGTTGAAAAACTCCAATTTTGTTTGTATCTGGCAAACTCTTCCTAATTTTTGAATTTGCTTTTTAAAACCATGCCATATTCTTGACTTTTCCCCTTTCATTATCCAATTAAAGTAAATTTTATTGAACACAATTATAATTCAGGAATTACATTTCAATTTCATTTCCATTTCAATTTCATTTCAATTTCATTTCAATTTTCATTTCAATTTCATTTCAATTTCATTTCAATTTCATTTCTTTCAATTTCATTTCAATTTCATTTCAATTTCATTTCAATTTCATTTCAATTTCATTTCAATTTCATTTCAATTTCATTTCAATTTCATTTCAATTTCATTTCAATTTCATTTCAATTTCATTTCAATTTCATTTCAATTTCATTTCAATTTCATTTTCAATTTCATTTTCAATTTCATTTCAATTTTCATTTCAATTTCATTTCAATTTCATTTCAATTTCATTTCAATTTCATTTCAATTTCATTTCAATTTCATTTCAATTTCATTTCAATTTCATTTCAATTTCATTTCAATTTCATTTCAATTTCATTTCAATTTCATTTCAATTTCATTTCAATTTCATTTCATTTCAATTTCATTTCAATTTCATTTCAATTTCATTTCAATTTCATTTCAATTTCATTTCAATTTCATTTTCAATTTCATTTCAATTTCATTTCAATTTCATTTCAATTTCATTTCAATTTCATTTCAATTTCATTTCAATTTCATTTCAATTTCATTTTCAATTTCATTTCAATTTTCATTTCAATTTCATTTCAATTTCATTTCAATTTCATTTCAATTTCATTTCAATTTCATTTCAATTTCATTTCAATTTCATTTCAATTTCATTTCAATTTCATTTCAATTTCATTTCAATTTCATTTCAATTTCATTTCAATTTCATTTCAATTTCATTTCAATTTCATTTCAATTTCATTTCAATTTCATTTCAATTTCATTTCAATTTCATTTCAATTTCATTTTCAATTTCATTTCAATTTCATTTCAATTTCATTTCAATTTCATTTCAATTTCATTGTCAATTTCATTTCAACTTCATTTCAATTTCATATTTCAATTTCATTCTTCCATTTCTTCATTTCAATTTCATTTCAATTTCATTTCAATTTCATTTCCAATTTCATTTCAATTTCTATTTCAATTTCATTTCAATTTCATTTCAATTCTATTTCAATTCATTTCATTTCATTTCAATTTAATTTCAATTTCCTATTTCAATTTTCATTTCAATTTCATTTCAATTTCATTTCAATTGTCATTTCAATTGTCATTTCATTTCATTTCAATTGTCATTTCAATTTCATTTCAATTTCATTTTCAATTTCATTTCAATTTTCATTTTCAATTTCATTTCAATTTCATTTTCAATTTCATTTCAATTTCATTTGAATTTCATTTCAATTTCATTTCAATTTCATTTGAATTTCATTTCAATTTCATTTCAAATTCATTTGAATTATTTAATTTCATTTCAATTTCATTTCAATTTCATTTCAATTTCATTTCAATTTCATTTCAATTTCATTTCAACTTCATTTCAACTTCATTTCAATTTCATTTCAATTTCATTTCAATTTCATTTCAATTTCATTTCAATTTCATTTCAATTTCATTTCAATTTCATTTCAATTTCATTTCAATTTCATTTCAATTTCCATTTCAATTTCATTTCAATTTCATTTCAATTTCATTTCAATTTCATTTCAATTTCATTTCAATTTCATTTTCAATTTCATTTCAATTTCATTTCAATTTCATTTCAATTTCATTTCAATTTCATTTCAATTTCATTTCAATTTCATTTCAATTTCATTTCAATTTCATTTCAATTTCATTTCAATTTCATTTCAATTTCATTTCAATTTCATTTCAATTTCATTTCAATTTCATTTCAATTTCATTTCAGCAGCAGTGGATCAGATTTTATTCATTAAATAAGGACAGTATTGGAAAAAAGTTTTAACATAGGTAACACTATATCAATCAATCGATTTAAATCAGTTGTAAATATGTTACTCATTCTTGTTGTTATTAAGTTGCTGAAACATGTTACTACCCAAGTAACCATTAAGCACTAAAAGTAGCATTATATCAGCATTATATCTGCATATAAAGCAGCACCTGAATGTCTTGAAGCTCTATATTCAGATTTAATGCTAATATAATGCTAAGAAAGGCGAAATAACGTGCTAATGTAGAGCAGAAATGACAGCTCGTAAAAAGCATTATTAATGCTATATTAATGCACCTCAACATAACTGTCGGTTTTGATAGCCCGTTTTTGGCACTACTTATGCTTTTATCAACTGTCTATTTCCGATTTATTTTAAGAAATATGTTTTCTTTTTGCTTCTTCTTATTGATGGTATAAGCAAAATAAAGGAGGATAATGCATGTAATAATGAGCTACAAATAAACCACTTAGTGAAAATTCATATTATTAGTAATTAACGGGTTTTTTAGTATGCGTAAAGTAATGTTTTGTTAATTCAATATACTGTGAAAATATCCTGTACTGCGTCTTGAACCAATGTACCATCATGCATGGTTGGACCGCTGCCTGTGCTGCCTGTGCCTGGCTATAAGCGGTTCCAGAATTGTTATAGCTTTCATCTCCGTATCTTCGAAGGAATTTGAAGGCGTAGGACTGGCTTATGGAGATGTAGTTGTTTCTGGAACCAAATCATCAATATGTGTGTTAAGTTCAAATTATCGTAGTTTCGATACAATTTAACTTTACGTCTATAATTTCCACTTTTCAAAGTTTTTTTTCCACTTATTCTCGCCCATACAGGTTTTTGTTGACTCCAAATTACTTTTCAATGCTTTTGTAAACAAGTTCATAGCATTATTTGATAGCCTTATATTAGCACTAAATGCAGATATAAAGCATGTATGCTGTGAACATGATAAATACTTGTATGCATTATAACAGCCTTCTATGCGCATATAATGCTGGCGATAATGCTAAGTTTTGGTTGGAGCATGAATGCATTTGTGCTGCTAATATGAAGCTTGCATGCCTAACATATGCTAATATAGAACTTTTAAGCAACGTTTATGCTGATATAGTGCTATTATCGAGCTAAAGCTTAATGATAATGGTTACTTGGGTATTGTGCCTTGCTTGCGTGAATGAATTTAGTATTACTTCTGAAAGAATTCCCAAATTTTTGAGGACGCTTCTCATCAGGCTTTGGTCATTTAGAAGTTGATAATAAAAATGAAAACATGCTTTCCTTGAAATGGTAAAATAATAAAAGAACAGTATTATAACAAAAAATCAATAAAATAAGAGGTAGTAGGACATCGTGCCAAGTTTTGTGTATTTTTTTTGTTATGTAAACCATAATAGTAATTTCAACTTAGTATTCAAGTTGACATAGAAATTTCTATTATAAAACATTAGGCAAATTGTAGATCATAAAAAAAGGATATATGACAAAATGGTTCCTTTTCTTGCCTTTTCTATATATTTCATACTTTCCCTTTCTTTTATTTCAATTCTTAACTTTCGCAACTTAACGAAGCTTTCTTTTCCTGTGATTTTTACTTCCATTTACTTTCTTTTCCTTATTTTTACTTTCTTTCCTGTCCTTACTCTCTTTTCTTGTCATTTCGTCTTCTTCTCGTTTCATTCTTTCCATAACCTTATATTCTTCTTCTTGAAATGCTTTTCTCTTTACCTCTTTCTCTTTCAAATGCTTCATTTTTTACTTTCCATCCCTTTCATTCGATTTTATTTCCTCTTCATTACTCCTGTTCCTCTCTCTTTTTTCCGTTTTGCTCCTAATTTCCATTTATATTGTTTTATTCCCTGAATTTTCTTTCTGCATTTCTATTGTTTTCCTCTTAAATTTTCTCATATCTATTGTTTTCTCATCTTAAATGTCTTCTATTTTCTTTCCATTATTTCCTATGTCATTCTGTTTCTTCTTTCAGTTTTGCAACATTGCAACGCAAATGTACTTAACTTTATTACCATTTAGTTTATTAACTTTCCAAGCTTAGTTGTAATATTGGAGACATTGGCTTTTTCAAACGTATGCTTATATTAAATAACGAAAACACACATTAAAAACCCACCCAGTCACCATTAAACTTTTTGACTTTGTAATGGATGAATTTAAAACACAGTTAATATACTTTCTTACTCTTTCATGGCTTTGTTTATTTCATAAAACGCTTTATCGATGATCAGTGAGAACGAAAATAGAACACTTGACGGCGGCATTACAACAGTGGCCAATAGCGTGGCACCATTTTGTACTATCGACTCATCCATATTGTATATTGATATGTTGATGATGATTGAATAAGGACACTACAGCGATGAATTTGTTTCGAGCTATTTGTGCCTGCGAGTCGTTTGCACCCACGTGCATAGCTTCATTTGTACGATAAAAAGCTTGATCCACAAAGCGTCTGGTCAAAATTGCCTTTTCTGAATCAAGCGGATTTCTCATGATATGATAGCAAAAACTGCAATTGCATTTATTGTCAGCTTCTAAACTTTTGAGTGTATGTTCATTGTTCAGTCTGTACAATCTATAGTTGAGGATGGTGTAAATGCCTATGTAAAATATAGAAGTTTTCTTCCGATCCCGAAACACTAATTTTGCACACTTTCGGTAACCGGCCTTCGAGTTCTTTTTGATGGACTGCTTCTATTTTTTGATGTTGAAACTCGCGGGGGACTTTGGACGGGAAAAACAATAATAAAACGCCCGGACACAGTGACTGTTAGCGAAGTAATAAATTTATTTAACCTATTCCGTTTTACAGGGGTCCTCTTGCATGTGGTAGTGTAAGACGGAATAGAAACGCAAGAGGGAATCAAAACGCAAACACATAGTTACACTAGGGTGGCTCAAAGGCTAATGTAATTAAGGGTTGTTCAAAAAACAAAAATAAATGAAAATTCAATTCAATGTTATTTATACTTCATAGTTAACAGCCTATTTTTATCGTAATATTACGTGCTGCCAAACACTCAGGCTGTCCTGCAGCTCAAGAAGACTGATATGAACATTTTAATCGCGAACCATGTTCCCTCCGTAAACACAGGACCCTTTTTACACTAGCAAGCACGTTGGACATTCATCAAACAAACTATCATTAACCGTTAATTCGAACCGAACTTCAGTTTCTATAAATTTTAATGGTGAACCAATAGCGGAAGATGAACCGAAGCCTCACACACCAATAGCATAAGGTTTCATGGTTCTTTAGACTAAATAAAAATTGTAGAAATTTATCAATTCGATGACATCAATTTCTTCACATCAACGAGCAGTCCTACGTCAACTTTGCAGTTATGTTACTGTAATAACTCACCATGTGACGACCCCTCGGTCGGCGCGTCTCACCAAGGTGAGAACGATGAGCACGTTCACACATGATCGACAACCTGTCATTTGAGCAAGACCGGCTCTCGGTCGTTTTTCGACTCTCCAATACATTGTCGTCGAAGTGGAAAAGAAAACAACAACAACAAAAAACCCCAGAACAAATATTTCTGTTGCAAACAATTGAAGTGCAGTGTGTGAATTATTTCTTTGAAATTCTCTAAAACAATAGTTAGAAGATCGTGAAAAAACTTGCATTTGTGATTAGCTAAAGTTAGTTTCTCTTCAATTTATTTAGTGAAGTTATTGTTGAATTCCAATTGAAACTAGTGATTAAAGAACGTATATTTTCTTAAATAACCTTACAGAGATAAACAGATAAAACATCCTATAACGATTCAACCGACTGAATCGGAATAGCCAGTTAAATTTCACTAATAGAGAGACATTGCAGCCAAGCCGTAAATATAAACCTGAAACGAGAAAAGATAAAATTTAAACGAGTATCGATATATAAATTACAGGAAGTCCATTGATATACAGTTCTATTAGCAGGAAAAAGAAGAATAGCGAGGAGATAAAATATTAAACGTAAGTTCATAAAATGTTAAAGAACCCTTGTAACCATGTAATAACTAACCTCCGTCTGCTGATTGCAGGAAATTTTTAATTTTGTTACTCACCGGTAAATACATTAGAAATTCGGAATCCAAACTTGCTCTTCTTCTTGTTGTTGACCCAACGTCAACACACCCTTTCGTTTTTTTCTCAATTTTTACTCGGAAAACAACGTCAGAGAGCAAACATCTTCAAACTCACTACTCCATCAACAATATTTTCTTCTCATCTGCGTAAACAACCAGCCGTAACCACCGGTGGCCCAATTTAACTGAATTTTGAATCGTTTTTGACTCACTTTCATCAAAAGTGAATTCTAACATATATGAGTATATGTAACTGGGATTGACAAGTTGACATATCTAATATACCGACTTAAATCAGATCGACGTTCTAGATATATTTTCATAGTTCCGATCATAAATTATATCTTTACTTATATCGAATTTTATTTTTTTGTTTGAGTTATCTGTTATTTCTATAACTCTGGCTTGATCCTGAAACGCTCATTTATTAACCTCGGTATCGGTAGTGCAATAATGACTCCCCAAAACAGTCTTCCAAATCTGCAATGCACGTTCCGTTTTTTTTTTTTTTTTGGTTATCGAGATTTTCAGCCTCGGGCTGGTTCATCTCCCGTTGTTGTAGTCAGTCAAACACCACTTTTTGGGCATTTCGTAACTTCTCCGGAGGTGAGATTCGAACTCGTGATTTAGGCGTGAGAGGTATGGATGTTAACCAATACGCCGGAGTCGCCCCCGCACGTTCCGTTGCCCACTGCGAAAACAATCTATTAACATGGCCACGTCCGGAATGCAACCAACGACTCCCTACCGGCAAAGCTCAGCCATCTCCCTCTCAATATGGGCTCAATAGCGGAAGATCGCTATCGCCCTCCAACAACCAGTAGTGCTGCTAAACCGATCCATTCTGCAACAGCTAAAACCAGCAGCCACACTAAGCGAACAACAAAAACACATTTACGACCGTATCGATTATTAAAAATAATAAATTTAATAAAACTATCTAAGATCAGAAGTCTTGCAGTGGAAGGTGTAGTGAATTTATGATTCCTAATAGGACAAGTGGGTGTCTGAAAAGCGAGAAAAAAAAGTTGCTAACCTCTCATCAGTTTTATTGTGATCGCAATTGCACAAAAATGCTCTTCTGGGATGAACCACGTCAGAGACAATCACACGACACGACACTCATCAGTCTTCGCGGTCGGACGATGCTGGAAGAAGTGATGAACAGTAGCTGATAAGACAATGCCCAGCGAGCTAAGCCGAGCTGCCACGAAGCGAGAGACATTGTGGGTACAAATTATTGTCGAGAAAAATGGCAGTTATGATCCCCATCAAATAGCTGTCAGCCGTTAGTTTCCCCCCACTAGTGGTGTGGAGATCGTCGTAGGGGAATGGGTGAAAAATGACGCTGAAATTATGCTGACAAATCTTGATACGGTCCGGTGCGGTGGGGGTTGACTGAACGGCTGACGATGCTGCCAGCCATAAAGACTCAACGGCAATAAATTTTACGATGATCTTCGACGATCGCTACTAGTCGATGTGTGATTTATGGAACCGCTGCAGGTGGATTGCGTTCAGATTGGTGCTCTTTGATTGGCGGGCTTAAGTTATAGTGAATTCGAATGCTTCAACCGATTTTTCTTTTTGTGTGGAATAAATTGGAAATTCTACTCTTCCCTATACTCCATCGAATTATTGCTTGCTTATCCGAACCAAAGCTTAATAAATTGATCCTCAGAGGTACCAGGAAGCTGGATCAGGCTAGGCAGTGAGTCCATATTTTGTGGTAAAATTGTTATTGATCTTTACTTCACGTTCCCCCAAAAATGTTCCGGGAGTGGCCAATTTAGCAAATGGATTTCTCAAGTCTATAAAAATCATATATATATATATATATATATATATATATATATATATATATATATATATATATATATATATATATATATATATATATATATATATATATATATAAAAATCATGTTTTGAGTTAAATCGCACGGCATGTTTTGCAGTAAAATCATAAATGACTTCTACTATAGGTTCCCTGGGGTGGTTCCGGGAGTGGCCATTATGGTCAAGGATTCACTTTAAGTTAATAATAAGGGTTGAAAACCAAGAAAAAAAAGCTCTCACATGGCATGTTTTGGGTAAAATAAAGAGTTAAGCGCATCTAGGACCCTTTATCAGAACCTGTTTCACGGAAATGGCCATATCCCGGTCAATTTAAGACCAAGTATTTTCTTGTAATCGACACCTTGTAATTGAGACCTTGTAGAATTTCTTGTAATCGACATTTTAAAGGCTTGAGAAATATTTTGTCTTTACGTGTGTTTACTAAAAAAATTATTTGACAACGGCATCTTGTACAAAATCTCATCACAAATTCAACATGTGAGATAGCCTCTCCGAAAACCTTGAACAACTCCGATGTCTGGGAGCCATGGCCAATTATGTTATCGGGATATAAATTATAATAATTTTCCAGACGAATGCTTCTTAGCAAAATAGAATCGAATAATATTTCATGCAGTTAGAGCACTACGAAGTTGATCAAAACTTTGCCAGTACCGATCATTTTGCCTATCCCCTGTATTTTGAGGGAATTAAATTTATTTATTTATTTATTTATTTCGTCAATCATCATTGTAGACTACATATACATTTACATTTATTCATTTATATTTACATTTATATAAAGTTAGTATCTATGAGGTATAACTCTTGCAGTCAATTTTTTTCTTATTGCCGCTTTAGGCATAGTAAAATCGATTATTTCACAATATTCATTATATATGTTCATCATTCTGTTCATTGGCCTATTGCTAGCATACATTGTTCGCTGAGGCCTTACATGAAATAGATTTCTGATTCTTAAAATGCGTGATGGTGCCTAAAAGTTCAAACTTTCTAAAAGGTTTGCCGAATTTATACGCTGCGCGATAACATCATTAACAAAACAGATCATAGCAATTTCTCGTCTTTTCTTCAGTAATTCAATATCAATTAACATGCAACAGACTCATACGAGGGAATAGGAAATGAATTCCAGCCTAGCTTTCTAAGAGCGAATAACAAAAATTGTTTCTGTACAGATTCAATACGACTAATGTATGTTTCTTGGTATGGAGCCCAAACAACAGAGAAATATTCGAGAATGGATCTTACGTACGTTACAAAAAGTGTTTTGATAGTTTATGGATTCTTAAAATGATAACTGAACCTTTTGATGAATCCTAACATATTATTTGCTTTGAGAATTTTTGCATTAAAATGATCTACAAAGGTTAGTTTAGAATCACGAATCACTCCAAAGTCTCTAATTTTATTGCATCTTTTAATTAACTGATTTCCTAGATTATACGTGAAATCATGTTGAGTAAGTTTTCTTGAATATGATATGATGTTACACTTTTTTATATTAATATCAAGCAGACTTTTAGCACACCATTTGTAGAAGACATCAATTTCACTCTGAAAATGTTGCAAATCTAACTCACTACAGATTTCCACATACAGTTTCATATCATCAGCATAGATAATAACGTTAAGATGATTTAATACAAGATTGACATCATCAACAAAAAGAATAAATAAAAGAGGACCTAAATGAGATCCCTGTGGAACTCCTGAGGTGACATTAACTGATCTAGAGATCTTTCCTTTGAAACGTACCTCCTGTGTTCTATCTGTCAGATAAGATTCGATCCACTTTAATAGTGTCCTGGTTAAACCTACTCGCTTAAGTTTGAAAAGTAGCAATGGAATGTCAACTCTATCAAACGCTTTGCTGAAGTCAGTATATAAAGCTTCCACAAAATTTCCTCTATCCATTGCACCTAAAGAAAATTCTACACATTCCAATAGATTAGTAGATGTTGATCTGCCTTTGAAAAAACCACGTTGATTATTTGAAATCCGATTTTTTACCTGGTTGAATAATTTTTGATTTACAATCGCTTCAAATATTTTAGGAATGCTGGAAATGATTGCGATTCCTCTATAATTTTTAATGTCTGATCGTTTGCCAGATTTAAAAACAGGTATTAAAAATGATTTTTTCCAGAATAGTGGAAAGTCTCCTGACTGAAGTGATAGATTAAAGAGCCAAAACAGGGGTTTAACAAAAGAAGTTGCTAGTTCTTTCAATAGTACTGGAGGTATCCCATCTGGACCAGGTCCTTTTCCAGCATCAAGGCCTTTAAGTGCCATTAAAATTTCTTGAACAGTGATGTTTTCAACTGATACGTTATTTTGATGCTCAGATAGATAGGAAAAATAGTTAAGGTCAAGAATATCGTTGGATTTCTTATAAATATTTTGGAAAAAGCGTGCAAACTGATTACAAATGTCTCCGCTATCAGAACCATCAAACTCTTCAAACTGCATGCGGGAAGGAAAGTTACACGTTTTCAATGTTTCCTTCGTGAAGTTAAAGAACGCCTTTGGATCGGATTTTATATTATTTGCTACTCTTGTATTGTACCTTTCGTATGCTGATGATATTTCTGCATCAAGTGCTCTACGAATATCTATGTATTTATCTAAATTTGGTAAACTTTTGATTTTTTTGTATGCTTTGTGAGCTTTTTGTTTTCTGTTTTTAAGATTTTTGATTTCACGTGTATACCATATCGGTTGCTTATAGTTTGTTAGTATTCTCTTCTTTTTCTTTGGAACGTAATCGTCAATAATTGCATATAGATTGTTACAAAATATGTCAACGGCCTTGTTCATGTCTTTTTCATTTTTTAAAAGGTTCTGCCAATCTATATTTGTTAGTCTTCTGTTAATTTTAGTATAGTTTATGTTTTTCAAATCGTAAACAAGTTCGTAATCAGTATCTTCTGGACGTTGCCTATGAGAATCTGAGAATAACGAATATTCGATAGCAGTATGAAATTTTTCATTCTTCCATAGTGGGTCTAAAGCTTCGTCAATGCTAAAATCTTCAGGACAATTAGTAAAAACAAAATCTAAATAGCAGTCAAGCTGGTTCCGAACAGGATTAATTTGATGAAGTCCTAGGTGGCTGATTTTATCAAAGATAAGTTGTATAGTTTCATTTTCACCTATAATTGGAAGCAGTAAGGATTCGTTATCCTTATCGTGAATAAAATCAACTGTTTTCTGGTAAAAATCTCCATAGATGTGAACCTTGGTTTGAGGCTCCAAAACTTGAAATCTAGATTCTGCGATGTTTAAAAATTTGTCATATGAAGCTTTTTTAGCCGTATGTGGAGGAAAGTAAACAGATACAAAAAGATGAAGTTCGCCATTCATCGTTACTTTTAACCACACGTCTTCAAATTCTTTATGTTTTTCACTAGGGATTATTTCAGCTTGGAGGTTTGCATTGACGGCAATAAGCACACCACCACCGGATTTTTTCTCTGATAATGTCAAGTCACGGTCACATCTGAATACATTAAATTTGCTACCGAAAACTTCCTCACTTTTGATTTCATCAGACCAACTTGTTTCAGTTCCTAATATGATATCGTATAGACAACCGTTAATTTTATTCCGAACTTCGTTAATTTTTTGTGCACTGCGCATACGATTAAAATTTTGACAATAAACTATTGTTTCAGTTAATTCTATTTTATTATACACACAAGACTCACTTGAAGAATGAGGAATTACCTCATGTGGATCAGCTTCCTCAAATAAACGCGTCAAATCTATGAAGTCTTCCTCTGAAGAGGGCGTCAGTTTCGGCGAAAACACGTATGTCTACTTGTACACGCCTCACACGATGTCGATGAGCTCGCATGGGCCATACAAGATAAGTTTGAAGGGACGCTCGTTGGATACGAATTTAAGGTTTCCCCTTTTGTAAATTGAATCTGCGGTACATAATTAATTAATTGAACATAAGTTAATATGAATAATACATATACAGTTATAACACCGTACCGTGAATATATAAAAAAACATTGTATGGAAATATAACTGAAATAAATAAAATAAATGTGAATCAAGTAACTTTAAGCTAAACTCAATTAAAAGCTCAACCGTAAAGTAAAAAAAAAAGAGTAAGTGAAGTGGATAAGCGAAAAGTAAAGCAAGGTAACGTAAATTAAGTTAAACTTAAGTTATATAAAGCACAGAGAAGCATGACAAATTAAAGGAAAGTAAAATTAAGTAATTAAGTAAATTAAATAAGAGGTAATGTAAGTAAAGTTAATTAAACTACAGTGAAGTCATGTGAAACAAAGTAGAGTAGAGTAAAGACAATTATGTAACAAAATGAAAAGTAAAGTGATGTAAAATAAAGTAAAGTAAGGTATAGCATGGTAAAGTAAAGTTTATGGAAGTAAGGAAAAGTAAAGGAGAGAAAAGCAAGGTGAAGAGAAGTAAAGTAGAGTAAATAAGAGTTAAGTGAAGTCAGTAAAGAAGAGTAAAGTATTATAAAATAGAGTAAGGTAGACTAAAGTAGAAAAATGAGAAGTAGAGTAAAGAAATGTAAAGGTAAACAAAGTGATGTAAAGTAAATTCAAGTAGAAAAGGAGTAAATTAAAGAAGATGAATCTTTAGAAAAATAAAGTAAAGTGAGTTATTTTGAAACTAAGTAAAATAAACAAAGTAAAGATGAAGAGAGAAAAGTTAACCCTTATGTGATCGACAGGGTACCC
Source organism: Aedes japonicus (assembly GCA_034211315.2). NCBI lineage: Eukaryota > Metazoa > Arthropoda > Insecta > Diptera > Culicidae > Aedes > Aedes japonicus. The sequence continues at coordinate 35,867 of JASCZW010007808.1, forward strand.
GGGTACCTTTTCGTGTTTTACATTACTAAATTTCATAGTTTATTTTAAACTAGGAAGCTGAAATTTAGTGACATCCTAATTATAGTTGAAAGGCAACTTTTTACATAAAAACATTTCGTATAGTAGCAAGGGGGGCCGAAGGGGGGGACTTCGATTTTTTTTACCCCTTAAGTGATCGACAGGGTACCCGGGTACCCACCAAATTCATATGATCATAACTCTAGCTTTCATGGACCGATTATTATTCTTTTGGCACCACTAGATTCCAAAACTCACTGGCTTTATGGACATTATAGGCATTGACCATTTGATTTCATCTGGTTCCCGTAAATCCGGGATACCAGGGCTGTGTTCCTGTACGGAGACACAATAGCGGAACATCTATTGAATTTGCAAGAATGGATGTCAGAATGTTAGGAATACCTCCTAGAAACTATTTCTATCCAATTGTGGGACATATGCCAACTTGTTCCTGGAACGGCCATTCTGTAACAGGTTCCCGTGGGGCCTCGAGTGGCTATGAACATTTTCAGTAGAAACCCCTGGCAATATGAGTATCGAAATTCATGAAATTTCTCCAGTAGGATATTTCTCAACGTTTTTTGTGGCTATCTGATGATTTGTCCTAAGACCTGTCAATCCGGAACAGGTTTCTGTCAGGTCTCGAGTGGTTATGAACATTTTAAGAAGGAAACCTTGACAATGTGGTTATCAAAATTCCAACGTTTCTCAACGTGTTGTGGCCAGGTGTGTTCATGGCCACTCGAGGCCTCACGAGAATTTGTTTCGAAATAAATGTTCCGAGGACAAATCATCAGATGCCAAAAAACGTTGACAAATAGCTTTCCGGTTAAATTTCATGAATTTTGAAGCCCATATTGTCAAGGTTTCCTTCTAAACATGAACATGGCTAATTGAAGCCAAACGGAAACCTGTTCCGGTAAAACATGTCCGAGGAAAAATCATCAGATTGCCACTTAACGTTGAGAAACATCCTACTGGAGAAATTTCATGAATTTTGATACCCATATTGCCAGGGTTGCTATTTAAATATTTTCATGGCCACTCGAGGCCCCACGGGAACCTGTTACAGAATGGCCGTTGCGGGACCAAGTCAGCATATTACCCACAATGGAATAGAAATGGTTTCATGGAATTATTCCATAGATTTTGACATCCATTTCCGGAAATTTAATAGTTGTTTCAAAATAGTGCCTCCGTACCGGACCACAGCCCCGGTAACCCGGATTTACGGGAACCTGATGAATTCAAATGGTCATTGCTGATAATACCCCTAAAGCCAATGAGTTTTGGAATCTAACGGTGAAAAAAGAATAAAAATCGATCAATAATAGCCAGAGTTATAATCATTTGAATTTGTTGGGTACCCTGTCGATCACTTAAAGGTGTTTTTTTTTGTCGACCACATAAGGGTTAAAATAAGTTCAGTAGAGTTATTTTGAGGAGAGGATAGTTGAGTAGGGTAAGATTAATATAAGTAAAAAAATGCATACAAAAATACAGCAAAACTATGTACGGAAAAGAAAGGTAACGTAGTTTGGTTATAAAAGGCAAAGTAAAATAAACTAACGTAATGTAAAATAAAGTGAAGCTAAGAAACGTAACGAAATGAAAAGAAATGTTAAGTAATATATATCAAATTAAAAAAAAAAAGCAAAATGAAGCAAAGAAAAGTGAATCAAGGTGAAATTAAGTGATGTGAAGAGAACTCGAATGCAGAAGAGTGAAGTAAATTTAAATAAAGGTTGAGTAAAGTAATTTGAAGTAAAGTAAAGCAAATGATAGGTGAGATAAGTAAGGTTAGGAAAAATAGTAAAGAGAAATATACTACAAAAGTTTATGTCAACGGATGCAATAGTGATAAAATCCCCCAACAAAAAAAAGGTAAAATAAAGTGAAGCAAGGTGAAGTTTAGTAAACTTAAGTTAAGTTAAATAAACTGGTGTTGTTAATGCTTGATCAAGTCAAACAGAGCTGTCGGACTTTGTTTCCGTGCTGCAATGGGTGGTAGTACATATCATACATCATTTTTCCTACATTTATAGAACGCTATTTTTTGTATCAAACAGAAAAAGCAACCGGTTTTGGTTCGGTTGACTTCCAATACATTGTTTCATCACAGTTTATTTCTGTTAGTTGCTATTAGTTGCAATATCAAAATTTTCTTATGATTTTTAATTTGCTGAGAAAAAAAAAACAAACGCCACGTCCACTCACATGCACAGCCTCTTATCATCAGGATGAATTTTGTCATGGATTTGTAATCGTTTCAGCACTTAGCGTTAATTACGAAAATTGCATCATTTTCATGGACCACTTAACCTTTTTCAAGGAATTCACGCTAGTATTGTTTTGTCTTATGTTAAAAACTAGAATAGCACATGTTTGCTTCTTTTTAGTCTCATTGAATTTTGAATTTAATCTAAGTATAATTGTTCATCATTTTACAGTCGATATTCTGAGGACAGCTGGCTTCAATTCAACCACCGATGCACCTTCAATGCCAGTTCAATTGCACACTGCAGACTGCAACTGCAACCGTTAGCTACCAATTCGATGCTATCAGCACGATGAAAAATTCGTTATTTTGAGTTTTACGTCAGCTTGAACTATATGAGACGCCGGCAGGCAAGTGTCTCGCTAGCAACAACAAGACGCAAGGCAAGAAGGCAGTTAAAAACAAAAACAAAAACAAAAACAACACCTAAATAACATTCAGACAGTTTCGCTGGAAGTAAAAAGGCACGCCACGAATGTTGCTTTTTTGTACCACTTTGAAAAAACAGGAGAAACCTGCTGGCAAGACACGCAGAAGATAATACATAAAGGCAACTTCGGTGCGCCGTGAGCCAACCAACCAACGACCATGTGAAGTACGGTTCAGTGTGGTACCATATGGAACACCTGCTGGACAGTTAAAATAAAAACGACCAGCAGTTTCAATTTCCAACGTGTGTTCGAGACACATATATATATTCAGCAGGACGACTGACTGCGTGGACTTTTGAAAACATGTTGTCTATCGATAAAAATACACACACTGACCTGCCACTGCCACCGCAGCCACCGTCTGAGCTCTTGGAATGACCCTGCTGGGGGACCAAACCTGCAAAATGCCGAACCAACTGCCCCCCGCCTCGGAGACAGAGACTGCTGGAATTTGGATTTGATATTCCAGTTTTCAGGAAAGCTCGAGCTTATAATGATCGTGATAATTTGGCTGCGAAACAGCTCCAGGCACACCAGGAGTGCTTTCGGAATTACACACCGCGTTGTTTTACAAGAGTGCCCACAATTAACGAATTATGATTTATGGCGAGTCGCTCCAATCGGTCGGGTGGTCCTCCTGCCTCGGCTGAAGCTGGAATGTTTTCAACAATTTATTGGCATGGCGCTCGGCAATGGGGGGAATGGTTCTTAACTCCAAATCGAAACCATACCGTTCTCGAATGACAATTAGCTCTCTACAAATCATGCTACTTCCTGTCTGGAAATCAAAAGACTTATACCGCCCTTGGCGACGAACCCCAAATTGCCAAACACGACGACCTCATCCAGATCATCACGTCCTCTACCTATAAAGAGTGCAAATTAATTGGTTCCCGTGAAATTCGGACCCCTTGAAAGTCAACACCATACGCATCTCAATCGGAACATCATCGGCACTCCGGTAGGCCACTACAAAGGGATTCCAGCCCCTTCGGAAACTGCTCATCGCGCAGATGCATCTTTTCCCCATACCTGGCAATCAACAAACACCATGAGCCTTCCCTATATCTCTATTTCTGTCTCTCGCTGGCCGGTATGGGACCTGGCGGATGAGTCTCCCCCCGAAAATTGATTTCAATCTAATTTGTGAACATTTCTCGACAGCAACGCGTAAGAATTCCATCGCGACGGATACAATCTCGAATTCCGATTCGGATTGGGAGCATCGGTGCCAGCGAATGGAAAATTTGCCTTCATCCGATGATTCCCTTCATCCACCATCCCCTGGCAACACTGACAATCAGATCGCTACTGAATTCCTGTTCATACACACTGCTTCCCACTAATCTCGTCCGCGCGTCCTCTTTGGGGTTCGGTGAAGAGAGCATTATTATTTTCATTAAAACCGAAATCAGCGACCTGCGGAAGGACCAAGGCACTCAATCTTCTCCCGTGGCGGCTGGCAGCAGTGGAGTGCAAAACGAGATAGCGGAAATTCCTGCCGTCCGATCGGCTTCCTTTTTCCTCCATTCTCACTCTGACGACCGTCACCAACCAACCGGCCAAGAGGGACACAGAACTCGAGATTGCGATGCGTTACGATTCCTCCTCGCTCGTTCGCGGCTGATACTTGATATAAATATCGAAAGTGTTTCCTTCGGATAATTGGTGCCGGTTCTAACTGCCCTCTCCCCGGACTCGCCTTCGAATGGACGACTGTTACGTGAGCTATTAGTGGAATATGCTTTGTTCGGAAGCGACTTGAAAGGAACCGCCATGTGTGAGCGGTATTCCACGCGGATTGCAATGTTCTCCGCGATTGGGAATCAGCTTCTTTTTTTTTAACTGTCGTGCATCCAATGCCATCGAATTTGAGGTTCACTTTTTCCCAACTCAGTTCGATGAAATGCATGTAATTGTCACTCAAATCGTGACATTTGACTGCAGATTCGAGCGTTCCCAGAAGGCGAAGGCTTTGATAGAAATACTAACGATCACAATTCAATACCAAGACTTTCTCATCGGCGCACGGAACTAGTCCACCGGAGCCGAATTCGGTTCGCCACCTGACATTTGAATTGGGCATGGTTTTCGGATTGGCATTGAATTATACTGCGGGGAAACAATCGGTCACCGGTTTCACGAGGCACATCGCGTGTGATATTTTGCGGCTCCATAACACGTTGCTCACGACGATCACGGGCGACTTTCGACGGACTCCTGGCCGGGGGTGGGTGAGCGATGAACATGTTTGTATGGTTTTAGAGACATATGGAGGAGTCGATACGCATAAGGGAACATTTAATTGGTTTGTAATTGCTACTTTCCTACTGGGTGTGCGTATGGAGTATTGACATAGCTGCGTGGATTGATTTCTGTTCTCTTGTTATTGCAATGGCTGGGATCTGAAAGGATTGAATTGCTTCCTGAGCTGAGGGTTAAATATAATTTTAAGTCAAATTCTAAGAGCCATGTTAATTGAAAAAAAAATGATAAAAACTACTGTTAATGATTTTAGTTTTGAAATAAAACAAATAGTGTAAAATTTAATGTTGTTGTAATCTGAAGAACAATTTGTTCAGGATTCTTTTGTTATTTGTGATCACCAAGCTCCTATGTGAAGGGCCAAAAAGGAAGGGCTGGGGGGGGGGGGGGGTTGCGTAAGCAGAGACATTTTCGCAAAACCCGCCAATATAGAGAAGAGATTGCCTTCCAAAAGCTAGTTTACACCCACAGCACTAAAGACTGTATTCGATGAAATTTGGACACACGCAATTGTTCGTAACTTTTTGTCTCGTTTTATTTTAATGTTTTATGAGATTTTACAAGTGTATAGAGTAGTGTTAAACTGTTTATTTTGATGATGATTCGGTCATTAAAGAGTTGCTTGCGGTCCATTATGAGGCTTGTCTGGTGTGAAAAAAAATGTCCCCACTGGAGACGGAATTCCACACACATCCTTGCGGCAGGAAGAGCTCGTGTTCGGCCCCGTCGCTCGGAGATGTTTACTTCATGTTTGCGGACTCTTCAAGAACAGAATGTAATCTGGAAGGAACACGAACCTACTCTGGTTGCTTGTTGTTACAACCACAGCAACGGAAGGTTCTGGAGATCTGGGTGAGCTCTTTCCATTTTGTCGTTCTTTGTCTCATACCCATTTTTTTATTTTGAGAATAGTTTTTGTGTATGAAGTTTATATATTTGGTGGGCTGCAAAAGATGAGTTGACGGCCTAGAAGGAGGGCGTGACTTCCGGTCCTCACAAGTTCCGGTCTCGCGCCTTTACGAGTCATGCGATCACAGGGGATTGCCGACTGAACAATGAAGGCTCTGGTTTGGGTAGCATTTCAGAACCATTAATCTTTATAGCATGGACCAACATGATAACGGGCACTGAAGGCTCAATCAGTATTTTAGCATAACATTTGCATTGGGGTTGACCTTTCAGACATCAACTTTGCTGGAATTTCTTGTGGTAGACTCACGAATTTTTAGGTTATTCCATATATAGAGCGTTAATTGGAAAAGGCCGTGAGCGGACTTGTTTTCTCTGCTGTCAGTTTGTTTTTCGCTAGTTTTCACTTAATATGAACAAAATAATTTTTAACCAGTCCGACAGAGGCGGTAAAGTAAAGTGCTCTAAGCGGTGCAGTGGAAAGTGTTGAAACTTTCCGGAAAAGCACCCGATCCGGGACGAAAATTATGGTTGAAACTATCTGGGGCCATTTCTTTTGAATAGCTTCTTTGCTGTTGTGCAGTCGTTTTGTGATGGTAAAAACGGATGACCTCTTACAAGTTGATTAACAGGAGTTTCTCTTAAGTATGTTGTTAACATACAAATAAGAAAAAGGTGCAGTTTTGAGGTCTGGTAGGCAGTAAGTTAATTGTTTAACTCGTATGAAGTGAAAAGTAAAAAAAATAACAAATGTTAAAAACCAATGCTTCGGTTTATGGTGGTGTGCGAATGATTGCCTATTTCTGCAATTGGTTACTGGATAAAACAATCAGCTAAGTATTGTATCTGAATATTACGGCTCCGGTAGTAGCAATATTGACAAATTTTAATGGTTCATCAGAGCAAATGCGCTGATAGAGATATATGAAACAATTTATTTATGAGCAAGGAGTTGCCTTAAATTCATTAACTACTCTCATACATTCTCCTATCTACTACGCCTTCCCCTTCTCTTGTTATTCTTCCATGTTATCTGTTATCCGTGCATTTGTTGTTGTGATTTAATTTTTATTTTATAGGTGGCATCTATTGTTCGCCGCCCATCCTTCAGTAGAATGGGCTTTTCCGTGTAGTTATTCCTTTTTTTTATTCTTTCATGTTAGTTAGGTGGAATATGCAATACTGGTGAATTGAGGATACGAATGTTATAGATCTGAAGCTGGAAGGGAGCGGCCCTGACATTTCCAACTGTCGCACGTAGTCAAGTGGCGCTTGGCTTCTATAATTAAATGTGATGGACTTGGGTTAACGCGTGGAGACTCAGGAATGATCTCTCATCTACGTCCGTCAAATAATTTTGAACGGCCGCAGTGAGGATATCACAATGAATATCTTAATAATCAATAATGCCTTCTCTCTTTTCTCGTTCATGTTCTTTTGCAATGTTCCCTATCCAGTGACCGCAAGCAACGCCATATGGGGCAAGCACCAGGATACCCTGGTGGAATCATAACGCTAACCAGTCAGACCCCGCAAAGGATTTACAGACAATTGAGAGGTGGTAAGTTCTCTCAAATCGCGGAGCGAAGCAGGTAATTATTATCCATTTGGTCCCTATATCTCTTTGTTTTGAACCTGCATCAAAAATAATTTAATCTTATTATAAATTATATATCTATATGATCACATCTTATCAAGGTGAATCCTGATCCATCAAAACCTATTCTAAAGGGTGATACGGTCAAAAATATGGTCAAGGGTAAACGCGTGTAAATCGCTGAAATCGTTTATTTAAAAAATCAAATTAAATTTCTTTTCAAGTTCAATTAGTATAAAATTCAGGAAAAATATTCAGTTAGGCTTCCGCTTTTCCAAATCCGAATTGCCGGGCCTTACGCTTGACCCTGCCATCAGGTTTTGTACAGCCACCTTGTCCTCCTTCTTCGCCGCAGAAAGCCAGTTTGCCTTGAACTGCTACTCGTCCTTAGCAGTTTTTGGTCTTCTTTAGGTTCCGCTTGACAATAGCCCAGTCATTTCTCAATTGGGCGGAGCTCTGGCGTGTTGGGAGGGTTCTTGTCGCCGGGAACCACCTGCACGTTGTTGGCGGCGTACCACTCCATGGCCTTTTTCCGTAATGGCAAGATGCCAAATCCGGTCAAAACAGTACGGAACAACCGTGTTTCTTCAGGAAAGGCAGCAGACGTTTATTCAAACACTCTTTCACGTAAACTTCTTGGTTGACAGTCCCGGAAGCTATGAAAATGCTGCTTTTCAAGCCACAGGTACAGATGGCTTGCCAAACCAGATATTTCTTTGCGAACTTTGACAGTTTCGTGTGCTTGAACATATCTGCTACCTTTCCCCTTCCTTTTGCCGTATAAAACTCCTGTCCCGGAAGCTGCTTGTAGTCGGCTTTGACGTAGGTTTCGTCGTCCATTACCACGCAGTCAAACTTCGTCAGCATCGTCGTGTACAGCCTCCGGGATCGCGCTTTGGCCGTCGTATTTTGTTTATCATCGCGATTTGGAGTCACTACCTTCTTGTAAGTCGATAGTCCGGCTCGTTTTTGGCTCGATGCACGGTTGTAGACGATACACCCAGCTTATTTGCGGCATCTCGGAGAGATAGGTTAGGGTTTCGCTTGAAACTACCGGCAACTCTCTTTGTCGTCTCAGCGGCTTCCGGTTTTCGATTTCCCCCCGATCCAGACTTCCTGGCTGTCGACAAACGTTCCCCAAACACTTTAATTACATTTGTAACGGTTGATTTGGCAACTTTTAGCGATTTTGCCAACTTTGCGTGCGAGTAGCTCGGATTTTCGCGATGCGCGAGCAAAATTTTGATACGCTGCTCTTCTTGCTTGGACGGCATTTTGACAACTCAAGAGTGAATTCCAAAATCAAAATAGGAGCAACATTCTACACACACACCCTCAAAATGAGGGGTGTTCAGGTTTTTTAAATGCAAAATTGAAAGAAATACGTCAAGTTGATATTGACCAAATTTTGACCGTATCGCCCTTTAGCGCATATCAATAAAATATGGGCTTATACTATTTTAAAACAATTTCTCTTCTGAATGATTCAAAGCAATTATCGCGTTTATGAAGATTTGAGTTGAATATGTTTCCAGTTACGGGATTATAATTCTAAATTTTTTTGTAAGAAAATATTTATATTGAAAAATGTCCTTAGAAACAAACGCAAACAATTAACTTCAACGTCAGCTCTGGCGTAGCACAAACCTTTTCCGCAAATCGACAACATTATTTAAAGAGCAATTATATTCGGCCAGATAATAACGTTTATTCTTATCCACGAACAATAAACCTTGCTAGTTATTCACATTCGATATGAAAGCCTTTCTCATAAGTTCAGCTAGGATGTTGTCGGATTTCTGTGAACTGGACTTCATCGTGTAATGTGCGGGTTAATCTACCTAAAATATAATGCTAGCCTCTGGCAGACATGAAAATACTCCGGAGTGATAATTATGACACTGGAAGAACACCAAACTAAATAGTTTTTGACTTCTAGCTCAAATTCAAAGTAAGTAAAATGATTTATTAGTTTTTATATTTGCTCTGAAGGTGAGAATGCAAACAAAGATTCAAAAGTTGGATTCTCAATACTGTTAGAACTCTCACACAATCTAATAAAACTATCCAGCGGGAGGAGGATAACCTTTGCTCTGCATTGCGACCAAAGCTAATAATTTCGGGAAACCGAAGTTTGAAGCTTTGTTTACAAAAGCTCATTCGAACAAGTTAAACTTTGAGCAGATATATAGGCAACATCATGCCTGTCTCTCATCATGAAATTCATTATCTGACACGAAACGGGTTTTGGAGATAAACACAGAATAACTGCATTTTGCCTGTTTCCAGATCCACACAGGTGAACTAAAATAGTATCGTAACTCGAACTTTCAATCAATCAACATCGTCACTACCTTTTCGTTTACTTCAGAATATCCACCTGCTCCGGCGAATGTTAGATTAAAATTATTTTCTCCACCATAGCCACTCTTGGTTCTACCAGCTTGCTCCTGTCTACCAAACTCACTTTTCGGCATCGCTCCAGGACTCGGGAAAATCTCTCCGGACACTCCGAATACCCGGTATATTACAAACACCGATGTTCGGCAAACTGCTGGTCGTAAACTAGTTCCGCCACGAATGCGGTTCATTATCGACATGGCATTGCTGTAGATACAGTTCTAGTGAGAGGAAAATTAAGTTACTCCGGTAATAATTCTTTTCTAATATCGGAAAACACATCGGAAAAAATGCACGTCAAACTTGCTATAAACACCGCCTACTCCCAGTACCGAATATTGTTCCGCACTTAATATTATCCCGGATCTTCATTCCATATAGTGTGAAGCATTTAACGTTAACGAACAATATGTAACCGAAACAATAGATTCATCGCTACGACCGCAGCTGTTCACTACCATACACAATTACCGACACAATAGATTACGCGCTATTCCAGATAACAAAACCTGTTAACTCCATACACTGTGATGAACTTTTTCCACAAAAACTGTTCGTTTAAAGTGATATGAATATGACGCGAATTTCCACCGATTTTCCTCCAAAAAAAAATAATTTTATCAAGCGCGTAGAATTTCTTTTCCATAAATTCCAAGCCAAATGAGGTGTAAACAATGCAATTGGTTGTAGTTTTTGATTCACCTTACAAAAATATAAAAAATCTTTTATACAACAGGCTTGATTCAGACGTTATCTGGCTTAAATTTACATAAAATATCCCATTTTTTTCTACCAAATCTAGCATTCCCTTGATGTGCATTAGATAATGCAGAAAATTCAAGGTTTCTTTTTTCTGTGGCTCCAAAACAATAAAACCAAAATGTCTTAGAAAGTATCCCAAGTAGCACACGAAACCTCTTTTATATTCAACACACAGTTTTCATGTTTCATTTTAGAAATATTACAGTAACGAAAAATATACAGGTTTCAGCAAGGTTTTTCACATATTACGAGATACTAGATATTGCGCTGATGTTACTCAAATGTTCCGCTGAATTAATTTTAAACAAACATTGCAGTTAGTCAAGACCTATTTGGCTTTGTCAACTTGCTATAAGGTAAATTTTAACATGACGTTGCATACACGATACCTATAGGTAGAATATATCTAAGTATAATATTGAAATAGTGTGCAACGTAGATCAATGATTGCAGTCTAGTTCCAACCAACTTGCAACGAACCTTATAATTAATTCTGCCTTCTTGATGGAAATACTTAGACATCTATCTTTTACAAATGTTAACATAATTCCACACAATTGTTATCTTTTTCAAGCTCAAAAAATCGTTTTATTTTCGAAGAATCATTCAGGGGCGTATAAGTTTTTCGAAGTAAAACACAATATTAGACCATCCATCTGAAAGCGTTTTAAAAATACCTTTATTGCTACACAGTTTTGAGCTCATTTTACTTCTCTCTGTTTTGATTATTAATGTTCGTTGATAACGATGGCCATGTTAAATAAATTATCATCGCAATAGTATGGACAACAGAAAACATGTTGAATATTTTGACTTCTGCAGAGTTATTGCATCGATGTTTTTTATCTACGTAGTCAATGCAAGTTGAAAATAACATAAAATTGGCACGCCGGCATGTTTTGCATTACGGAATGTATTAAATCACTTTTTTGCAACACAATATTCCTAAGTTTTACAGAATTCTATTGCAATTCTATAGGAACAATGTCAAATTGCAAAAAGGCACCATCTCTTGCGCTTTTTCCGTTGCAATTATGTGTGATTTTGAAGAATGATCTGAATAGAATCACAAAAGTTAACAGCAGTATATTGAAATTATTTCTGACTGGTGGACACAGAAGGGCTATGCTAAAATTCATGTGTGTTGTTGTTCATTATCTAGCATGAAAGAAAAAGGAGATTTATCATCTTGTAAAACACTATCAATGGTGGAGAACAAGTTTATTGATTATATATTAAATTATTGAAAAAAAATCATTTAATTATTTCTAACATCATTCGAAAACAATATTACGTCATATATATGGACTAACGTGTGAGTGGGATGGTGTTGTGAGTATTACTTGTATTGGTTCTTCAATGTAAGCAAACACTATTACGAAAAGAAACCAATATTTTTCTTATTCACTTCAAAAGATTGAAGAATATATGTTATTAAATGTTATTAATGTTATTAATATGGAAACAGTTACCGATCTAAGTCTGTTGATAATGTCTGATAGATTGTTAAGCCACTAAAGATTATAACTTCTGAAGGTAGTTGAATGGGTTGATGCTGAATATTTGATATAATTAACGTTTGAATCTATGTTTAAAAAGGTAGGTTCATTTTTTTATAACTTCAAGTTTCTTTGCGTATATTTATAACTGTAAATAGTTGAAAAAAGAATGACGTGTCCTCGGGAATTGTACTTTTTAAGAGATTAATCTTATATGATTAAATCTTATGGACAATTTTCGGCATTCGATTTTAAAGCTTCCAAGTTTATATTTTTTTACATCAAATCACTTCACTGAATATATTCCGCGACAACTGGTTTATTTAGTTTTGATTTAATGAACGTTAAAATAATAAGTTCTGTTTAATCTATTTGCTTCAAACAAACCACATGTATTTGGAAATGCAGTTGTTTTTTTCCCTACAATAAAAAAAAATCACACGTAGCTCAAAAAAAAAAACTAAAGCCGAATAAGAAAGAGGCTGCCGGCAAAAGTTACACTCAATTAAGAATTTGGTGATCTAGAAAAGATTTTTAAGTCGTTTTGGATAATCTCGACAGAGGATCACGGAACAAATAAATGTAAAAAAAAGGACGCTGTTGAAACATGCATAGAAGGGTGGACTCTACTTAGCTTGCCTAGAATAAGTTAATACCTCTACAAATTGTATGTAGAAAACTATCACTATTATGTATTTTTTTATAAAACCAGTACAATTACAGCTGCTTCTTGTTATATTGTCTTCAAAGATTGATTAAAAAATACCAAAGTTTATATACTAAATAGTATGAAATTCAAAAAACATTTTCGACAATAACTGCAGGTGATGTTATGCGTCTTGACTCGCCTAGGAGTTCAAGGAGTGGAAAAATATATCCTTAAATATGCCTGAAAACCTATCAAAAATGAAGGCAACTCGTTGCAAAACCAGTCTTCGTGACTTTGTAACCCTCAAGACACTCGTAGCATTTATCGCCAAAATTAGCGACTAATGAAGGCGTACGCCTGAAGCACTCTGCCAAATCGGTGTTAATAATATTGTCCCGCAGTCAACCGATATTAAGGCTCCACGAGATGAGGGTCCATATGGTACGATATAAACAGCTCAGTACCCACATCATCGCCAACCATACGTGATGATGCCCGCAGAGCCAGCACAAGTCAGTAGCCCATCGAAAGACCTTCCTTTTTGATCTTCTGATCGTTGTTTTGTCCATTTCCAGTAAATCTTGCTTTGTTCCGAGCCGCGCACTCACAACAAAGCGACGAAACAAAAAGACGACCATAAAATCCAACCACCCAATAATGGCTTTCCGTACCTACCTACACTTAAGTGACGACAACGAGCGAAACGACGCGGATCAGCACAGAGCGGTAAGTGTGTGTGTGTGTTTTAAAAAGTGATTACAACCCATACCGGGCGACACAATGGTGGGCGGATATTAAAATCGGACTCTTTTGAATGGAGAGTTTCGCCGTCGAGCTGCGCAGAAGTGAAGAAGCATAAAGTTCTACAGCCTTCCGCTGGTCCGGACGCAATCAAGATGGCGCACGGTCGCTTCCCCCGCAAGACAATTACCGGGATGTTTTATTGTTATTGCTGTCATTACGTAATTACTCGCAATATATCGAGTTCAGAGCCGGCAGAGCGGCAAAGGATAAGCAAACTCCCGAAAAGTCCCGAACGCTGAACCAGTCCCTGCGCATCGTCGAGTCGAGGAACGATCGTTAATCAAAGTAATGCCATTTAATCGAGTTCCAAACTAAGGAGAGAGATTGAAGAGATTGCGAGTTCGAGATAGGCTTTTGAGGGAAAATAGTTTTTCAACGATTGCTCGTCGTCGCCAACGCCGGTGTAGGATCGCTTTAACTGTTTCCATGCACGGAAAAGGTTGGATCATCCCTTCAAATGATGCCCTCCAATGAATTCTCAGCCAATCTGTTTTCCGTGCCTTGTGTGAGCATTTTGCTCAACACATCCCAACAACAGAGAAGATGCCAAGCAGTGTGTAATGACAGTATTTATTACCATCAGCATCGGCTACCGGAATGGAAGATAAAGTAAGTAAGCAAGAATCAATTACTAGATTAGTACCCTGTGGCTCCTTCGACGACTCGGCAGCCATTGAGGCCTAAGATTAATACGGTACCGAGCCATTTCGCCATCACTGCAGTACAATCGACACAATTTACTGGTACATCGCGCACAATCTCACAAAGTAGGCTTTGATAACTATCATTGCGCGCAGTCTCCCCATTTCAGCTCGCCATCCATGGCAACCGAGCATCCAAGGAGCCACGGATATCTCCCCATCGCTATCAGGCATCCGATATAAATAAGCAAAAATTATTATTATAGGTTATTCCGTGCGTGTTCCGATCGAGGAATAGTGGTATGTTTCTCTCCCTCCATCCCTCGAAGCCCAATGGACAACGTGTTCCAAGGCAATGTTGGAAATTATCACAAACGCCACTGGAATTACTTTCGATAACCGGCGGACTCGAAATCATGTTTTACATTTGTTCAACTGCTGCCATCACAATCGGGATTGTTTCCTATCCCCGTCGATATCGATGCCATCCGATCTCGCCACATCGCAGCCCCGCCGTCCCGTCTACGAAGTAATTACTCGCACCGAATTCCAACCATTCCGAAAAAAAACAAAACGGCAACAGCAAACAGGATGTTACCAATCAACTTCCCATCTTCCTTGCCCCCATCTGGGGTCCAAATTGAATTTCCATCGAAATTCTTCCGAATTACGTTTTTGGGCTTCCCAAAAGCCCCAGCCTGATAAGATTCCATAATCATAATTTAAAAAATTTTAATTTCCAGTTTGCTCCAATCCCGAAACTTCATCTGGTCCTTTCGCGGCCATGGATCTGGCGATGCTGCTGGGGGGAGATATTCGGTTGCCTTAGCTACCGGTTGCGGTCGTTGCGAGCCAGCCAAAGCCATGAATCAAGAGGCAACTTCTCGCGCGAAAAGGGTTCATTTTCATCGATGATCGCAATGATGATGATGATGATGATGGTGGTTTGTCCTGCCGAAGAAGGAGAAGGGTAAACGAATTTATGGCACCTTGTACCTCGGAGAGCCTGGCAGAATGTGGTGTAAATACGTTTGCTACTGCTTGTTTGGATTGGAAAGGAATGGCATATGTAATCTGAGACCATTTGAGTTATGATGTTAACATCATAAGGGGAAGTTGTTTTTGTTTTTGAACTACAGTTAAATTTAGCTCATCGTGGTGGTCAAAGTTGGGTTTTTCAGATATAAACGGTTCTGGAGTTTTTTTTTACATCCTGTCTGTCCGTTGTTCCCAAGATAAACTACAACGAAATTCGTATGATAACGCTTCGAGCCCTGCTAATACCAGTCAGCAATGCATGGTCTAGGACCTCACCAGTTGGTGGCAAGACTAGTCATCTCTACAGAGCTTCCCGTGTTCAGTGACGATCCCATCGAATGGTCACTAAGTAATCAGTAGCTGGAACCATTTCACCACGTAGCACAGTGGAGCAACGAACCCAAAGGTGTGGCCAAAACCTCTAGCGCCACGTGTATGCTTCCTACAGGTTTGCCGTCTTGGAGAAAGTTGTTCAGTTGGAAAAGCGCCATCTTTTGACGATTTTGAGCTCCTTTTTCCTCCGTATATGAAGCGCTCAATTCTAGCTTTTTAAAGGAATGTGTCAGAAGGATGGTTTTCTCGACAAAGTTGTTAACTGAAAATTGTAGACAAGTAGTCACCTATCTAACACTGAAAACAAAATATTGGCCAACAAAGGCATTTCTACTATTTTATGGCGAATAAAGATCTATATACAAAGTAAACGGTACAATGTTGTCGAAATGCTGCAACTTGCTAATTCCAGATACATGTACAATAATGTTGTAAAATGGAGGTGTTTTCAAATAATAATTACTCAAAGTATAGCAAAACGTAGCAGCCAAATTTTTGGGAGAGCCTAGTGTAAACGTGATTGGATATTTGAAAGCATGTAGTTCAATAGGAAATTGTAGAACTTTTTGTAATATATCATTTTAATATACAAGTAAATTAATGTATAATAAAATATAATATTTGTGTTTATAAGTTTTGATGAGACATTGAACTTTTCTTCGAATACCACTCATCATATATTGGATACTCTGTCTCATCTCTTAATCTCTGTTGCATCCCCAGTCACCTTCATCAACTTATTTCAGCTGTTAAGCCCTATATATCTCAATTTGATGGAACTGAGAGCAGTTAGGTGGATTGATGCATTTTTTCAAGATGTTGTCTCGATACCACTGCAAACTCCTGCACTGCAGAGGTAGTTTGCCAAATCAGGCAGGGCTTTACAGGTTGATTGTGAGTAAAGGAAGAAAACGTATTTTCAGGCACTCTTTCATAATGTTGTTTGTTACGAAAACATCTTAACAGATCACAAACTTTTTTTCCGAATTAAAGCTCGATTCAAAGTAAATCTCGACAAACGGTTCAATACACCACCGTGTCCCTGGTGGTTGGAATACAAAAGTTTTGACAGGCATTTGCTGATGTTTTATTGACGAAGAAATTGGTGAAAAGTTTTTCTCGATTGATCAACGCATCTCGAAATTTTGGTTCATGGAACTTGAGAAAACAAAATTAATTGTGCACAAACATCTAGAGAATCCTTCGTGGTCTACCTAGCAAAAGTGTTAAAATTCTCTAAGTCTTGTAATCAAACGTTACAAGAATATTCTGAGTGTTAATAGAGCACAGCGCATCTATCATAAACGTGGCACTAGGGACAAAGAGCTGAGGAGAAAGGTGTTGAGGTACATGAAAGGCAACCCAGGTGTCTCCATACGTGATTAGGCAAAAAAATACGATTCCAACTTTTCTACCGTGCGTAACATCCTTTCAAGTGAAGGATATAAGTATTTTTGTGCCAGTAAACGGCCAAATCGCTCCCTGAAATAAAATTTAGTCGCCAAAAAGCGAGAACGATCGCTATACGAACGAGTTTTGACGAAATTTGATGGCTGTATTTTAATGGATGACGAAACATATGACACAATGGATTATAAACAAATCCCCAGACGAACTTTGGACCTGCAACTAGTCGTGAGGATGTCCCTTCCAAGTATAGATTTGTTTTTGCTGATAAGTTTGTTCGGAAAGTAATGATTTGGAAAGGAATCGGCAGTTGTGGCCTTAAAACCAAGATTTTTGTCACATCTCACACAATGACGTCGAATGTTTACATTAAAGAGTGCCTGAAAAAGCGGATATTACTCTTCATTCGGCAACACAAGACCAAGGTTATGTTTTGGCTGGATTAAGCCAGCTGCCACTAATCTAAGGAGGTACTAGAATGGTATGCTGCAAACAATGTTAATTTCGTCGCCAAAGATATTAATCCTCCGAATTGCCCTGAGTTCAGACCGATTGAAAAATATTGGGCAATTGTCAAGCGAACTTTGAGGATGCGGTAAAGAAGTGACAAACGCACAAAAAATGCATTTAAAGTAGAATAAGTACAGTGTCAACAGCGACTGTGCAGATCATGATGGCATCGATCATAAATAAAATGCGTCAGTTCGTTCGAAACGGTGAAATGTAACAACTTGTTATATGTTGTTTGAAGGCTGAATAAATACCCTTTTGTTTGACGTTTTGATTACCGTGTATGGTGTTTAATTCTTGAGTTATGATCACTTGACGGGGTCCAAATTGACTTTGAATCGGGCTTTAATCGGGAAAAGTAAATGGGCTTTAATCGGGAAAAGTAAATTTGAACTTGAAGAGGGCGTCACTTCGACCAATGGCCTTATAGAGCATTGATTCCGGAAGCTATAGATAATTCATCTTCACGTTTGTCTCGTCATCCATGAAGATGCATCCGTCGTACTTCATTGTTAACTTCCGGGCACTTGTGTTGGCCACTAGATTCTGAAGTGTCCAGTTTGGTTATTGGCCAGAAAATACTGAAATCTTCGCAGATTAATCCTTATGACGGTACTCAGCCTGGCACCGAATTTCTTTTTGATATCATAATCTAACAATCCCTGGGTTTGCCCTATGTGCTCTCAGCGCCTTCAAATGCAACTTCCAATCCTTGTTCCACTTGTACATTGCTTGATCTAAGTGGAAATGTTTGCGAATTCTGAAGACGGTTGATTTAGTGAATTTCAACGACTCACAATTTTTTAACTCAATTCCGTCGAATTTTTGTAGTGAGCACAAACTTTTCGGCAAACAGTATAATTTCTTGTTTGAAAAAAAAAAAAAAAGAATCAATATGAACTTTTCAGCACTGAAATAGGAAACATTTCAATACAAACTGTGATAAAAATACCAGATCCGACCCCTAGGAGTGCTGCAGTGAAGTTAACAGTGTATCCAGATGTTACATGGCTCAAGGATTTCCCCCGGAACCATCTTTCAGTATTATTTCCGGGAGGGGGCTTTGTGAAAGGTCTTTTCCCGTTAGCTCACGGCCATCTCGCGTCGTTAAAGCGAGGACATACGAAGAACACATGTTCTGTGGTTTCTTCTGTTTCCACGCATACGGGACACACTTAGGACTCTCGTGCCCGTACTTTTGCAGATACTTTCTGAAACAACCGTGGCCTGGCAGTATCTGTGTCAAGTGAAAGCTAACGTCCCCATGTTGCCGACCGATCTATCCGGATATCTCCGGAATCAGCTGGTGGCTCTACCAACCTTTGGCGGAATTATTCCACTCCCTCTGCCACTTGACCATTGATGTGACTTTAGTGGTCCTCAATCTTTACCCCGTTTGGGAACTTCAATTTCAACACTTTATCGTACATAGTGTTCCAGAGCAACTCTGCCGTCATGATGATATCCACCGTTGACTTCCTTAAATGGAAGCCAAACCGTTTGTTGGCTATCTGTACCCTCCGTTGAATTCGGAAACCTGTTGAAGAAGAGCGTCTCCAGCACCGTATCCGTCGTATCTAGCAAGCATATCGGACAATATGCTGATGGATCACCTGGTGGCTTCTCCGTCCTGGGTAGCAATACTTGAGTCTGGATTTTCCAGGCGTCCGGGAAGACACCCTCATCCAAACAAGCCAGTGAAGCAGCCGTCTCGATGGCCAGGTTCAGTGTATCGTCAGTTCCTGGCGTTTTGTTCACCTCAGCGAATTTTTTAACCACAAAGATTTCATAATTCGGCGTCCTCCAACTGCGGACGAATGGAGTGGGTGCTCTTCCCTCTGCGTGATGCTTAGTGACTTGAAGTGATTTACTTGACTTCACTGGACTTGACTGGGACTTGAGTGGGACTTGAGTGGGACTTGACTGGGATTTGACTGAGACTTGACTGGGACTTGACTGGGACTTGACTGGGGTTTGACTGGGATTTGACTGAGACTTGACTGGCACTTGACTGGAACTTGACTGGGATTTGACTGGGACTTGGTTGGGACTTGATCGTGACTTGACTGGGACATGACTGAGACGTGACTCGATTGGACTTGAATTACTTAATCGTTTCACTCGAGTCTTATATTATACGATTTCCATTCGTCCTCTATTTTTATAAACGTGGTCTATCCCACTTGTAAGGATGGTTACTGTTTCTTAAACTTCCACAGTCACTGTATGAATATCTTTGTGGTCACGATATCAGGACCAACAAGGCCCGTACGATCTTAGATCTTTGTTTGGCTAGAATTGGTGCTGCGTATGGCATCGGAACCTTAAAGCAAATGTCCGTTCTTATTTTGCAGATTAGTTGCAACGTTGACAACCCTTGATCGTCTTGCAGATCGTGAAGAGGTTAAATAGATGGATCCTTGAGTTGGGAGTGCATCATGGACTCCGCTACGTTTCAGCGGAATGCCGGCCGTCTTGAGCATGGCAATGATTTAAAGAAGTATTAAGATAGCGTATTCAACATCGCCTGCTCCTGATACGAGGATAGAAGCTCTGAACTACTACTTCCACTGCTTCTGGATACTTGTTTCCTTCGCCTTTTGTATTTTGTGTTTGCGTTGCCAAGAATGTAACCGTACGAAACAGCGATAAGTTTATACGTTTCCAGTGGATTTTTTAGATTCCGGCCTATAGGGATGCAGCTATCGTTATTTTAACTTATGTTTAACTTGCTGAGGTCATAGAAAAACCAGGCCAGTCCCACGGGTGGATCGTGAAACAGTTGGAAACTAACAATTAAATCGTGTTCCTTGTGGTATAATCGTTCTATGAAACACAGACGACGCAGCGGTGAGCTGGCAGCGGAAGAAAAGCAAAGATGGCCGAACCCGCGAACGCCAGGAAGGTAAGGGATTACTTCAAGCGCAATCCGAACCATTCGATTCGGGACGTGGCCAAGAGGCTCAACTCTTCCGTCTGGTTCATACAGCAGGCAATGAAGCGGGCCATCTTCCATGTCTCTTAGGTAAGGGAAGTGCCTAACTGAACCGGTTAACCGAATACGGTGCCCAAATCCCGCACCAGAAATCTGTACCGCGTGGGGATGGTGCACCCGAATTGCATCGTAATGGACGACGAGACGTACATGAAAGTGAACGCCAAACAGATTCTCGGTCTGGAGCTTTTCGTCGGCAAGTCCCGGCTGGATGTTTCGGAGAAGCTCTGTATTGGTGATTTTGCCCATAGATGTCGACGATGAAAACTTTCTTCTTCCGACGAAGTACTTGGAACGGCCCGTTGTATGGCTGTGTCAGTGGAGGTTCTACAGCGCCGATCTTCATGAAAACGTGGATGCAGGAGCAAATGGCTTATATCCAGGGTTCTGGATAGTTCTCGGAACAGCTCAGACTCAAACTGTCGTCCAATGTTGGTAGTAACGTTCACCATGAAGGCACGTGCGGCTGTCGCTGCTGTCATATTTGGAATCTGCTTCTGAAAATTCTTTGGAACCAACGGTCGAATATCAGAAGTAGAGATGCTGCAAAACATCGGAATCGTCGACAATGGAGATTGAAGCAAAAATCCTTTACAGTGATAGTGGCATTTGGACCTCGTGCGAAAAAAATTCACTCCGCCATCGCTCAGTGTAATGAGTCCGCGAACAATGCCTGATACAAGACAATCAAAGCAACTGCCATTGTACATTTTCGGCCAAAGGAAACTCAGCGTTTGAGCAGTTTGCTTTCTGGAATGACGCTTGGCGATCAAAAACCTAGCGTTTTGTTGTGTGAAATGAAACGTCTAGGTGGTGAAGGTTGTACGGACACGGTGCTTTCGTATCTTTGGCTACGTGCTTTGCCCAGTACCGTCCGCTCAATCATCGCCACACTTGATGAACAAGCAAAAGTAGCCGACAAAATGAATTTCTTCGATTCGTAATGAAATTTCTTCGATTCTTCTTGCAAATGTCGATCTCTAATTTGGAAGAACAAATCGAAGCATTCACCCGCCGTTTCGATGAAGTCCTTACGAAGGATCCACGAAGACAAGCACGTTCTGCAACTGGCCATCAATCTCGTTCACCACGACGACGTGAAGCGACACAGTTGCACAACGCTCACCGTTGGATTTGTTGCTTCCATTACCGCCATGGAGTTCAGGCTCGTAAGTGTGAGAAACAAAAATGTGAGAATCCGAATGTTCCCTGTATTTTTTACTACGGAAAGATGCCCATATGCACTCTGCAAAAGAAACTAATGTCCGAGCAGCAGCCCTAACTAATAAATCAACATGATCAACCCTACGCCCATGTAAAGGGTGATACGGTCAAAATTTGGTCGCGTGTAAATCGGTGAAATCGTTTATTTAAAAAATCAAATTAAATTTCTTTTTCAAGTTCAATTAGTATAAAATTCATGAAGAAAAATTAAGGTAGGCTTCCGCTTTTCCAAATCCGAATTGCCGGGCCTTACGCTTGACCCCTGCCATCAGATTTTGTACAGCCACCTTGTCCACCTTCTTCGCCGCAGAAAGCCAGTTTGCCTTGAACTGCTGCTCGTCCTTAGCAGTTTTTTTGGTCTTCTTTAGGTTCCGCTTGACAACAGCCCAGTATTTCTCAATTTGGCGGAGCTCTGGCGTGTTGGGAGGGTTCTTGTCCTTGGGAACCACCTGCACCTTGTTGGTGGCGTACCACTCCATGGCCTTTTTACCGTAATGGCAAGATGCCAAATCCGGCCAAAACAGTACGGAACAACCGTGTTTTTTCAGGAAAGGCAGCAGACGTTTATTCAAACACTCTTTCACGTAAATTTCTTGGTTGACAGTCCCGGAAGCTATGAAAATGCTGCTTTTCAAGCCACAGGTACAGATGGCTTGCCAAACCAGATATTTCTTTGCGAACTTTGACAGTTTCGTGTGCTTGAAAATATCTGCTACCTTTCCCTTCCTTTTGCCGTATAAAACTCCTGTCCCGGAAGCTGCTTGTAGTCGGCTTTGACGTAGGTTTCGTCGTCCATTACCACGCAGTCAAACTTCATCAGCATCGTCGTACAGCCTCCGGGATCGCGCTTTGGCCGTCGTATTTTGTTTATCATCGCGATTTGGAAGTCACTACCTTCTTGTAAGTCGATAGTCCGGCTCGTTTTTTGGCTCGATGCACGGTTGTAGACGATACACCCAGCTTATTTGCGGCATCTCGGAGAGATAGGTTAGGGTTTCGCTTGAAACTACCGGCAACTCTCTTTGTCGTCTCAGCGGCTTCCGGTTTTCGTTTCCCGATCTAGACTTCCTGGCTGTCGACAAACGTTCCCCAAACACTTTAATTACATTTGTAACGGTTGATTTGGCAACTTTTAGCGATTTTGCCAACTTTGCGTGCGAGTAGCTCGGATTTCGCGATGCGCGAGCAAAATTTTGATACGCTGCTCTTCTTGCTTGGACGGCATTTTGACAACTGAAGAGTGAATTCCAAAATCAAAATAGGAACAACATTCTACACACACACACACCTTCAAAATGAGGGGTGTTCAGGTTTTTTAAATGCAAAATTGAAAGAAATACGTCAAGTTGATATTGACCAAATTTTGACCGTATCGCCCTTTGTACCAGATCAAAATCCAAAGAATCCTTGTTCACGTTCAACAAATAGCCCAGCGATTCATAATAGACACTGGTGCCGATATTTCTATTACTCTCCCGTCTCCAAGCGAACTTTTCCACCCTGTGAAATCCCACTAACTTTTCGCCGCCAACGGAAGCTCTATCCAGACTTACGGTACGAAACGCCTCACCGTCGATATCGGCCTTCGTCGTTCTTTTGTTTGGGTTTTCACCATCGCCGATGTTAAATCGCCAATCATTGGGGCGAATATTAATCCTGTCTCCGAACCCACAATCACCTCGTTTGACGTGAACTCCCCTTTTGCCGACATCCTTAGGACTTCAAGAAGTACCAAGATATCACCATCCTGGACATGAACCACCGGCCCACGAATGCGAAAACCGTTCATCAAATTATCACCACAGGTCAGCCCGTTTTTTCAGGGGGTGGGACGTTTGGCATACGGACGTTTGACCGAATG